>PXOD01000750.1:0-58925 GCA_003012165.1 Paramyrothecium roridum
AAAAAAAAAAAAAAAGAGTAAATGAATGGAAACACTTATAATTGTAAAAATAACAGGAATACACGTGCAGGAAAGCGTCAAACCGGTGGTGCTGCCTGAATAGTCACGAAAAGATCTGAGCTGCGTGCGAAGAGTACATGTTATAACGATAGCAGTTCCCACAAAACCAAGAATAGACGAACAAGGAGAGGCGGTCAGCCCACGTCGCTATGGTTCCTGAAACGATTCCAAGTCATTTCGTGACCCACATTCTTGCGGCAGTGCACGCTGAACCTGGTGTAGTAGGGAACCAAAGATTCGGCAGATGCCCCAATTGGAGGCTCGCAGCATGCTTCACGATCCTGTATGGCGCAGCTTAGGCAGAAGTGGCTCAGCTCTCCCCTTTCCCGCACGGCAGCCACAGCTGGCCATGGAGGCCTATGCGAGCTCAGTCCGAGGTCGCCTCATTTGCGGCTCAAAATTTGTTGATGAAGCCTGAGACGAATCCAAATCAAGTGCGGATTTTCATTTCAGGTCCACGCGCTATCAGGTTGAATCTGATCGAATTAACTCTATATTTCTCCTACGTATCAAGTTTGGCTACCACTTACCCTACACGGAACGCATATATGATAATGTTCTCAAGTGTCCCCTGATTTTGACTTCCTTTGAGTAATTATGTATTTCTCTCAATTTAGTACACTACCTTTGACTTAGCCGAACCACTCAAGAGTTTATAGACTTCATTATGATAAGAGATTTGTGTTTTTCTTAGTCCATAACCTATCATAAGATCGATCTGCATAAGGAGCCGGAATTTCAAACCAGTGTGCCGAAACATCCAACCCGGTTCAATCTTGATGCTTCTAATACAATCGTTCTTTGTTAACTCCATATCATGAGCTCTAATAGAATGCTCACTTAGCTATGGAGCATATCTCGTCTGGTCTTGGCTGACGGCGGCCTCCAACCGGGTTGCTATCATGCTTGTAGGCATCACCTGCCCCATCTTCGCCTTCACGTTCTCGCCGACGCTCTATTATCTCCTTGTTAGAGTCTGCTTCGCCCAATAGAAAAGGCAATGTTTTTTTTTCGAAACGGAAAACAAGAAATGTCGAAGAATAGAGCAGCGTCTCACCTCGCAGAACCTGTGTCACTCTAGCATATGCCTGGATTTCTTTTTTGGTGAGCACGCGAAGAACGACGACAATGTCATCCCGGACCTCGAATCTTTCTCTTCCAATCGTTAACGCCTCCGGGTTCACAACTTTGCGGCTAAGCTTTGTCCACCTAGCTCCAGTAGGTGCCTCCTTGAGCTTGGAACCGCTCTCATTCGGGACCACGCCTTCTCTCGTAGGATTAGGATCTTCGGGAAAGTTCGCGCTAGGTACTTTGAGGATACCCTTCGGGCCTGCCAGTTCAACTTCCGGGGTTAGCGGTACATTCGCACCTGACGATGACATATCTGATGGAGGCGAGTGGCCTTCGCCAGAGGCCTCGTGCGAGAGTCGCCTTGATTCGGACATTATCCTACTTTGGTCGTCCGGGTAACACCTAGCACGCCTATATCCGATTCCTGGAGCAAGAGTTGCTTCACTATTGTCCGAGAAACGAAGCTTGCTGGAAGCAAAGCCCCTAGAGTAAGGCACTCCCTTGAAGTTACTGAAGCTCCGACTTTCGGTCTAGCTGAAATGAACCTCAATATTTCCAGCGTATCATCACTGAATACTATCTGCCTTGTTTGAAGTTAAGGTGAACAATATCTTCTACGGCTATACTTTTACTTAATATGTGTAGGCAGAAGAATCGTGCCTAGTCCGTGGCTTTAATTTGGCTACCCCAGCCCTCAAGACGGTCTATCGGTATGCTGGATAAAAGGGAGAGGCATAGCCAAACTTAGATAACATGAACATCGGCTTTTCATCTAATTTTCGGTGGCTCCGTTGCCTACCTTCTAGAAGCTTTATTAAATTCCTTCTGTCATTCAATTCTTATATTATCATGAGTGACCAAATCTGCTCGCCCGCTTGCTTGACGCAGCCGACATTCTGTTCATCAACACCAACTTGAACCAGAGCCACACAATTCAAGGAACCGAGACCTGCCTCAGAGCTAGATGCTGATAGCCGTTTATAGCTACAATGGCTTAGACACCGGAACTGAGCCCCAGTTCCACGCGAGGGGTGCTAAGAAACACCAAAGAAAATACGACATCTTAGAAATCTAAGGAGATCTGCAGCAAAACGCTCGTTATTATAGACAGCACGCCCAAGAGGGAGAAGAAGCGTACAAAGCAAGTTGCTAAGATGCTCAAAAGGTTGAGAAAACCCGAGAGGTTGGAAGTGCAGGTAACTGGTTGTTCGAGACGTTATCATTGAGCCTCGTGCTTGATGAAGCTGGTTCCTGAGCAGCCCCTGTGGCAAGAGCAAACGGCGGGGCGATTCCAAATTATTCAAATACAATGACTTCTACACCCTGAGAAGCTGCAGATTCAGCTGCTCTTCTCATCGTGTGATCTTGAAGACGAAGTGGATTTTGATATACAGTGATGTGTGTTATCTGTAGCAGAGACCGTGTAAGCAGCGGCCAACGCGAGCCGTTACATGACAACGAACTTGAGGACGCTCAACACAGTAGCAGTGATGAGTCTTTTATCCTCTGTACCCAGGAGGATCGACAGGTGGTATAAGTAGACATATGTTGACTACGGTTCAGTCTAATGGTAAGATCTCGATTAACAAGTTACAGTCTCGGATTATAGAGTGGCTCTCGGCCCTACATATTTTCTGCGTGAATCAATCATGCGATCCAAAACCAAATATTTTCTGCGACATACCTTGGTTACTTCTTTAAATGCATCCGCCTCGACTTTCCCGGAGAACAGGTCCATGTCTGCCGCATCAACATACTTGGTTCTCTTTAATAGCTTCTAGAACACATAGAACTTGACAAAGATGAGGATGTTATTGTAGGCAGCCATGAAATCAGCCACATTCCACGGCCTATAATCCAGACGTCAAAGCCATCAAATATATGATCGCAATGGCAAAGAACGCAAGTGCACAGGCAGCAATGTAGGACTGCCCGGGCGTCTTCATCCGCAGTGTATCCCGGTCGATGCCTTATGTCTTGAGCCTACGGTGGAAGCCAGTATATGCGAGACAGATGGACGACCAAGTGAAGACCGAAACAATCGTGACGAGATTCTGTAGTCGTTTGAGGGCTTTTGCCGCACCACGTTCTTTTTTACGGACAGCTACGAAAGCAAGCCAACGGCACCCGTCGTCAGCACTGCTACGTAGGGAACACCCCGCTTGCTGCAGCAGAGGAAATTTCCTGGGGCGCGCCCATTCTGCGTGAGGACATAGAGGTAGCCATCCACAAATCCTGTATGATGCATGCAATCACCTTGCGCTGGAGGGCACGTGTGTTGAGGTTTCCTTTCCCTTCCATTTTCCAGGCATCCAAAGAAGCCCAGAAGAAGCGCTCCACAGAAATGATTCAGAAGCTGATTTATACGGGTACTGTGATACTGTCTCAAAATTGACAGGACGCTTGTTGACATTCTAAAAGAGCCCGCAGCAGTGTTGCCAAAGCACTATCCTGGGGCATCAATATCGCTAGACTAGGGTCTGTCCGCCTGACCAATGGATGTAGTTAGGGTTCAGGGTCAACTGCAAGCATCAGCTTCGACTATTATACTGGTTCCAGGGCTACAATTTTGGGGTAAAAAGTACCTTTCAGTACTAGTGATTTGAATCGAATCGCTTAACCTGATGCTTATTTCGACTTCACGGCGAGAGAGGAGAACGTTGAAATACGTCAGTAATGCCGATCAAAGTTAAGCGAGCTCGGCTGCCATTTAATGCACGAATGGCAGTCGCTGCTGGGAGGAAAGGCACCCTGGTTGACTACCACGAGATATCCCATATCGTAAACTATTGATGTCGATCGTGGGGGGCACGACGGCGTTCATGGTATTGGCCATAACATTTATCACCAGTCTTCTTGGCATACGACATCAATCTTTGCGGGGCTCTGGACACTCTTAGCACTTCTTACTTATATACTTTCATGCATCTCGGTTATTGGATGTAAAGAGGAGAATAGCTTAGTTGGGACAAGCAATACCAGACGCGGAGCACAACCGATTTCAAGCGAACAACATGGCGAGCGCACCGCTGCCCAAAAAGGGCAATGTCGACGAAGAGGCTGTCGGTGTGCATCTTGAGAAGCCCTCCAGTGACGATGACATTGTTGCACGGATGAATAACCTCGACCCGCCCGTGACGCCCGAGGAAGAGAAGAAGGTTCGGCGCAAGATTGACATGCGGCTACCGCCATTTCTGCTTGTGCTCTATATGTTTACATGGCTTGATCGTGGTGCCCTGGGGAATGCGGCGCTCATGGGAATTCGAGAAGATTTGGGTTTCTCCAGTGCTCAATTCTCGTTGGCTGTGAGCATGTTCTTCATCGGAACGGCCGTGGCAGATCTCTTCACGAATATCGGAATGCGGTACATACGGCCCTCTTATTATCTCGCCAGTGCCATGGTATGGGGCCCCTTTTTCGCTTCGAAGGAACATTGACGAGCTGAGATGTCAATAGGTCATTTGGGGCATCGTCGCAACTTTACAGGCCGTTGCTGGCAGTCCGCAAGGGATGTATGCGATACGATTCTTCCTCGGCGTGTTTGAAGCCGCTTTCATTAGTGGAGCGCCGTATCTCACCACTGTTCTTTATCCTCGAGCCGAATGGGGCCGCCGTATCAGTGTCTATCTTTCCGCAACACCTCTCGCCGGCGCCTTTGGAGGCTGGGTAGCTTACGGTGTCGCCAACATATCAAACCCAGCGATCCGTCACTGGCAAGTACTCTTTCTCATTGAAGGACTCCTAACCATTTTCTTCGGTGTTTTGTGCATTTGGGTGCTACCGGATCGACCACACAATACGAAGTGGCTAACGCCGCGTGAGAGGGACGTGGCAACATGGCGAATGATGCGAGACGGAAATCGAACGCACGGAAAAGTTGATTGGAGAACGACTTTGAAGCAGCTGAAAGATTGGAGGCTCTGGGCAAACATTGCAATCTACATGACACAGGTCCTGTCGACGTACACAATAGCGACATTTACGCCGATCATCGTGAGAACATTTGGGTATGGCGATGTTCAAGCTCAATTGATGACAGCACCGCCATATTGTGTAGCGTTTGTTATGGTGTACGTTGTTGGATTCGCGAGTGACCGCCTTAAGTCATGCTCGGGTCTTCTCGTCATCACCTCGACAGTGGCCGCCGTGGGCGATCTAATGCTTGGCGTTCTACCCTCATCAGCCAATAGTGCACGCTACGGAGCTTGCTTCCTCGTTGTCACGGGCATTCTGTCAGGAGTTGTGCTCAGTCTAGGCAATATCAACCACAATTGCTGCGGCGATATCAAGAAGGGGCTCGCAAATGGTCTTCTCCAGTCCTTGGGCAGTACGATGGGAATCGCGACAGGATATCTGTTCCCTGCAACCGACGCGCCAGAATTTTCCATGGGATTCTGGACATTATTTGGAGCCACATGCTTCACCATAGTAGGTAGCGCAGCAGTCACACTGATAAATTTGAGGGAAAACCGGAGAAGGGATAGGGAGTTCGGCAGGGCACCAGAAGGTGTTATCATTGATTACGATGAAGGAGCAAAATTGGAGAAGCATCCCTACTGGCGATACTACAAGTAACGGTTAGGCAGCGCGGGGGTTCAAAGATACATTCCCGACGATGCCGGAGAATGCTAGGAATAATACAAGGAGCTGAAGAAATTTGACGGGATTTCCACGACTGCTGCAGCGATATCACAAAAGTACATTATCGCAAAGGAGTAGGTTTCTGGGATAATTCCTCTAATTTAATACAGGCATCCTAGCCTTTTCTGATCACTGAAACTTCGGTTGCGTGATCCGCCAGGAACAAGAACATGCTTTTTGTCTTCGTTCAACCAAGCATAGCATTAATGTCTGACGAGAACGTCTTGTGACACGGTTACGCTATTTCATTGGAAAAGCATAGAGGGTGGATGAGAAAGTCTGCACATTCATGAATACTGATTGCCATGTGGTCGATTTCATACACGCCGGGTTCGGTATCCATTACTAAAGACCACCTGTACCCGTTTTTGTGGCTATACGTGGAAGAAACCAGGGATCATGGCCTCTCTATCAGCATAACGCAGTTGTTCAATGTTAAAGACCCTGGTCTTTAGCATAGGCGATTGACTAAATCAACACATGTGTTATGATCAGTAAACAATGGCATGTGTACTCCGGCCTTGCTCTATTTCCCCCATGCACTAATTATGCCATCACGGTTTGAGCACAAGCCGCAAGGCCAAGCCCGCTTATTACCTTGCTACATTGACCATTTCACCAATGGGCGGCGGAGTTGTGAGTCCTAGCCTAGTTTCTAGGTCGTGGGTGCCACTATTGAGCCAGGTTCTTCTCCCTGCCTAAAATGCAGTCTTTTATGAGACTTCACGCCTAATGCAACAGGAAAACTGGCTGATTGGCCACAGACCCGGCGTAAGCAGCGCCGTAGTCCGAGTCACAGCCGCGTGGACTATGGGATACGCGCACCCCGATATAGATATATATTGAGATACGTGGTCTCTGCTCTGTCCTACTTGCCGAAAATACTCCCATCGCCATTAACGACCATGGTCGCTTTGAATATGGCGTCGTTGACACAGATGCCACTGGATGTCGTCAATTTGATATGCGATTTATTGCCAAACGAAGACCTTAGGAACGTACGCTACACATGCTCTGCTTTGTCGACCGCTGGCAACTTGAAAATTGAGCGAGTATTTCTGTCCTCTGACCCCCGCAATATCAGTATCAATGCGCAAATTGCAGGCAACAAACTTTTACGTGCTCACATTTCAGAAATCGCTCTAAGTGGCGAAGATGATCCGGATGAATCAGCCTGGAAGTCGAATTCTCCCCCACGATGGTTCGTGTGGTATCATAAACAGGAAATACGAGCATTAAGAAGTTTAGGAGGGAAAGAGAGGATCGAGGCTGGGTTTCCAGCACCCCTCAGAGATACTTGGGCATACATCAAGTCGCAGGAAATCGAAACAACAGATTACGACGGTCAGATGGCACAATTCGACCAGTATCTCGCTTATTTACCCACTCTCCGAAAGATCACCTTCTTTCCTGCCTATGGAGAGAGCGCGGAAAGTTCAAGCACAGAGCGAGTTACGATTGAAGCTATACCCATGGGAGCTTTATACCCATGCCCTGGTTGGAAATCTGCACGCGCAAGAGGCGTCGCGTCTTACAAGATGATGAAATATTTGGTTGCTCTTCTGGGGGCACTGGCAGCAAGAAAAGACGCACAGCTAGAGGAACTGAAGTTCCTATCGCATACTCTGGGGGTGGGTATCACATTTGAAATATTCGAACCAGTGCATCAATCATTACTTCAGAACCTCGAATACGTTGTTTCCCAACCAAGTTTCCGCCATCTTCATATCGACTTCTTCCAAGACGAATACAGAGGTGCTCCGGCATGGTCAGCATTCGTCAACGGCGCGCTTGCCGGGCTGTTAGGTAAAGCTGGGGGTGGACGAGGTCTAGAACAGTTGACCTTACGATTGACCTCAGAGCCCCGGATGCCCTTTCGACCCGAGGATATTTGTATCAAGCCTTGGTTGACTTTGCCTTCTGATTGCTTGAAGAACATCAAGCATCTTCACTTATCAGGGTTTTGTGCACAAGCACCAGACCTTGGCCACTGGTTACGAACAGTGCATTGGCTACGAAGCCCTTACCCCAACTTCAAGTGGAGAGGTCCCGGCACCGAGTTCACCGCAAAGGGATGGGCAAAGGTGGCAGGCGGGTTTATTCGTTTTGATGATTTCACCATGCGCCGGCAAGACTACGCTATGCCTGCTTGAATTAATGCATTCATACTGGAAATTTAGCCTTCCTCCTTGTCAGTCGTTGTATCACAGACAACGAGGAATTGTTAAGCTCAAATCTTCGGAACCATCTCAAAGTAACTTGTCAGATTTGTCAGCGGCGTGCCGATCGTTGATTGTTGAGATCTGGACCTCCACGCACTACTTACGGTAACTCTACTACAATAAGCATTGAGAATTCTACCTGTGCGTGAATCTAAGCCAACGTAATAACGGCGGCCAATCTGCCGTTCACAGACCAATCGTCTGCCTCAAATTCTTAATCAGTTCCATCCAATGCCAAAAACCCGACCGCCCGTAACTACGTGCCTCTACAAGGAAGATGTGAGTGAATCTCAATATAGTAAAATTGCCCAATACGTCGAAGACACTTAACGCCCACTCCCGGCCGCGTTTGCAGAACGGCCATATAATCGTGATACCAATGCAATTCTTCCAACGACGTGTCAGGCACGAGCAAATGGCATGTAAAAAATTCTGACGCCGACTCGTTTAAGCGTTGGTCTAGTGATAGGCAGAACTTTAGGTCAGCAGGCTTTAGTCGTCGGAATCCTCTTCATAAACTGGGCTACCTCCAGTGACGGCTGTAGAAGTAATGTTCATTACCGAAGGGTTCAGTGTAACCTCAACTCCCATTCCAGTGTTCACCGTTATTGTATTCGGCCCTTCAGTCACAAGCTCATGCCTGGTGCCGTCTTACTGCATGCTCTAGATGCGGGGGCTGTGCCGCACAACCTTTACCAAATGTGCCAGCTTCCAACAAGACAACAAAATGGTACGACCCCAACTTCTTGGCTCTCAAACCATTCAAGCCCAATACATCTAGTCCAAATATCATGCTTCTTCACTTACCCACGCTTCTTCTCTTAGCCCCAGTGGTTGCTGGCAACAATGTAGTGCGCCAGTCAAGAGCTTCGGCCTGGATTTCGACGAAGGATGGTCGTTACAAGCTCGGCGCCTTCGATGCGCCCATTCTTGGTGCCACCAATCCCGGAATTGACAGCTGGGATTTTTCCATTGCGGAACGGTCACAGAGAAAACAAACCATCAAAGGTTTTGGTGCAGCTGTCACTGATGGTACCGTTACTGCGTTCAACAAGCTTCCGTCCAATCTTCGCAGCCAGCTCTTGCGAGATCTCATGACAAAAGACGGCATCAATCTTAATCTTATGCGGCATACCATCGCTAGTTCGGATTTGTCGGGCAATCCCGCTTACTCGTACGATGACAATGGTGGCAATGTCGACCTGGAACTAAGGTCCTTCAACCTTGGCGACCGCGGGAATGCCATGGTCCGAATGCTAGCTGAAATGAGAAGCCTGCAGCCTGACCTAACCATTGTTGGTTCACCTTGGGCTCCTCCCGCATGGATGCAGCTGGACAGAGTTCTTACTGGCACTACTGTGAACAACAATCTCAATCATCAATATGAGAACCAGTACGCCCAGTACTTTGTTAAGTATTTGCAGGCTTATGAAGCGGGCGGAGCACGCGTTGATGCCATCACCATCCAGAACGAGCCCTTGAATAGCAGAAGAGATATGCCAACAATGTATATTTTCGAGGATGAGTCCGGCAGGCTCATTCGTGATAAAGTCGGACCCGCAATCAGGGGCGCCGGATTGAAGACTCAAATATGGGCTTTTGATCATAATACTCGTAAGTTTTCTGTGTACCGTATTCGTGCAAATCTAACATCCGTCTAGAGGACTACTCTTATCCCCAAACTGTGGCCAACTTGGCTCCTCAGTACGTTTCTGCTGCTGCGTGGCACTGCTACTCTGGCATCGAGCCAGACAAGTGGACAGCCCTGGCGCGTTACCACAATGAGTTCCCCAATCTTGAGCAATACATGACGGAGTGCTGGACCTCAACCCAACCGGGAGGAACGGACTGGATCCACACCTCCAGCTTCGCTCTCCTGCCGTTGCAAAACTGGGCTAACGGCATCATCGCTTGGGCCCTTGGCTCTTATACCAATGGCGGGCCAACGATTACCGGGAACGATGCCTGCCACATCTGCACAGGTCTTGTTACTGTGGACCCGACAGGCGCATCCTTCAAAAAGGAGATTGATTATTACATGATTGGGCAATTTAGCAAATTCATGGTGAAGGGTGGCAAGATTCTAGGAGGCACAGGTAGCTTCTTGTACGGTGATCAAAGTGGTATGCTACAGGTCGCCTCTCTCAACCCGGACGGAACCCGCACCGTGGTCATCCAGAATAGGTTCAAGAACGACATCTGGGTTCAGCTGAGGACAGAGTCTGAGAGTCAGACCTGGAATGGCCGTGTACTTCGGGAATCAGTCACCACCTGGGTTCTTCCAGCTGCATGAAGGAAGTGTATGGTTCACAAGTAACACCGAAGAGTAACAACAGGCCTATGTTAAGAAATACTGGCATCGTTTAGAAAACAGTAGCCGAGAATGGGTAGCGTGAATAATTTGGAGTCGTGAGTTATGCCAACTCCAAGTCATGTACCTCTGCTTTAAGGAAAATGTCTGAGCCACCATGCTCCGCTCTAGACAAGAAAACACCAACCCGGTAGAACCTCCCAGGCTCTTTGGCAGGATATACAAGCAAACCCCAAACATCTCTCCTGCGACATAAATTGGAACAATATTCACATTGTTCGGCCGTTCCCTCTTCTAAATTCCAGTCCCTAAGAAAGGTGTGCCGATATGAAGGTCTATATGCAACGCGATTCAAGGATCCATTGAAGTCAGGTGGTAACTCCATTGACTCGAATGTCTCAGCGGGTTCGTCTGGCCACTCTGAACAGCAGCTAGAAATCAAGAGCAACATGAGTTGCAAATCTTGGTCTTCTGTTGTGCCGCTAGGTGGCACGTCTTTTGTGGTTAGGGGCTCATTCCAGGACGCTCGACCAATTGGTGTATCCCCAGTAAATGGCACATCCCACTCGGGCTGCCAATCTTGGCTCACAAATATACGGTACCCTTCATTTAGAGTAGAGTACCACTTGTTGACAGAAGATTCAGGTTCCCACTCGGACAGCAGCTTCCTGGGGAGCTGGACCATACGACCGGACACCGATAGGGTTGCTCCATTGATTCTGCCAAAGTCGTTGACACCTTCAATTGATGCTGATGCTCGAAGAATTCGAAACTCAGGGCGGAGATGTGTCCGAATGCGGCACCGCGTATTAGTACTCATACTGATGGTAAAGCGGCCAAAAACGGGGCGGCTTGCCCAGCTCCATGATGGCGTGTTCTGGATGTTAGGGACAGCCAGATATTCCACAAGCTGCTCTAGAGATTCGAAGCCTAGAGTATGATCTTGTGTACCAGGTGTCCAAATGAGACTGCAGCCAAGATCATTGATCCAATGACCGGCTAGATAGTCGTCGTGAGTTAGCTGATAGAATTTGAACGCAATGCCCGAAAGTCCTGGGAACAGATCCCGTGGATCTGTCCACTGCAATCTCCTAAAATGGGAGACGACGATCTGCCACAATTCATAAATCCGCAATCCAATCTCGGGTGCTAGAACGCTTGCCAGTTCGCCGGACCATGGCTGATCAGACTCTCCAATTGATCGAGTCGCCTCTGTGTATCCGTTTTCGGATAAGATCCAGTCCATCAACTGAAGGTGGATCATTGTTCTGCCAAAGAATAGCTTCGTCGCGGACATGGCCTTTTCCTGGAAAACCCAGCCCCGAGTATTCCAGCTTGATGCCTCAAGATCTTGTCGGAAAGGAGATTTTGTAACGATAGACAATGGGCTTTGCGATTTGGAATCGTATCCAGATAAGGGACGTAGACAGAAGGAGCCAGTGGCTCCAGAATAGATGGGCGAAATATATTGAAATTCCGGTAATCTCGGGCGTGAAGTAAGGAATCCCTCCAAACAAGAAGAAGATGCAGCTGCACAAATTGTAAGGTATGAATTCTCGTAGACTTGAGCCATTTGCTGGCTTTGCTCTTCCCAGTCCGTTTTGCTGTCTTGAATAATGCAAAGTGCATCTATCCACAGGTATCGGATATCGAATTTCTTGCAGACCAAAGCTGCGTCTTCCATTACCGGAGACATGTCGCCGGCATCAAAACTTTGACCTAATCTCGAGATGTTGTTCGCTAAAAGCCGCGGCTGCTTCACCGCATCTGCCGGAGGGCCCCAACAGTAACTGAGCGCAGCATAATGAAGAGGTGGCTTCTTTTGTCTTGAATGACTCCTCATGGACTTGGGGTTGATGATTTTAATGTTTGACGCTTGAGACGGTCCAAGGTCTATTAGTCTTGTCGGCGTAAAGCCTGTGTCATTTTTGGGTTCATGTTCAGACATGCTGAGCTGTTGTCTTATGAATTGGATGTTCATATCACATAATGGTTCATCTTTCGGTGGTGAGAACACTTCAAGCTCTTGTGCAACGTCTCCTGTATCATTCTTTTGTCTTAGCTGATGTCAGAAAATGGCAGATGGGTTGCATACTGTATAAGGATTCAGGAATGAATCTCCATAGTTTTGTAAAACTCCATGCCGAAGCCGACACAACAGCTGTTACATAGTTAAGTGAGTTACGCAGCGAACTGTATCGCGCCTCGCTCGACCTTGGAGAGTAACGAAAGTCAAGCCAAATTGCAACTGTTGTGTTAGGGTCATGGGTATCACTTAAGGCTGACTTCTTTTGTTCCACAACGTCTTTGAGAAGAGCACAGAGACCACACCCTCTTTGCGACCGAGCAATCAACGAAGGGAACTGGGGCCAAATGTCTGTTCCCCATAGTCGATGATAATTTATCCACGACTGTTCCTGCACTGATCCCCACAGGTTCTTTTCTACTCGCTTCGTGAATAAGGTAACTCAGAAGACTTTATCGGAAATACGCACCTACTAAGCCGTCGCCAATGCGCTCATTGATCCAAGCACAACCCGAGCAGAGCGACGAAAGTTCTGTACCTTCAGCCGAACGTATATCCTCGTCGTTATGAGTCAGTAAAATGTCCTTCAACTCCGATATTGTCCTAGGAATGTCATCTAGCACACTTGGGCCCATAACGTTGAAGTCCAAGACCATTGCCTCAAAACCGCCAAAACAGACTGATGCTAGGGCTTCAAGTAAGCGTATTGATTCGCCTGAGCTTCTTAACACTTTGCGTTTTCCAGCCAGTAATTCTTCCGTAAGAGTCATTTGCTCTTCGCATATGGCTACTAGGTCCTCCCATTGGTAGGGAGGCTGTCCGATACGGTGGATGAGGAGATCCATGATGCGAAATCAGCAAGCCGCTATGGAACGGACAATGAAGCTCGGCATATGTAACGATCTTTGCGCAATCTATGTTCTCGTTAAAGGTGTAAGGATTTTATTCCTTGCACGCCAGACCCCCTTTCTACGCCAAATGTCAGCTGTCACGTGATGGGAAGTCATCGACTTGTGACAATGAGTCCTGCAAGATTGGGAAGCGTCATCAGGATAGAAAGACAACCAGAACTATTCCAGTCCGAGGATATCGAGCACCCCATAAGCACTGGTATACTCAAGTGGATGCGCGAGGTAAGTCTACGAGAAATGACTGCTGTTAGCTAACTGACAGTCTAAAGCCGCAGAGCTACACGGAGCATTCGGGGCAGCGTTGGGGCAACCTAGATATGACATTAGGCATGTGGCACCATGTTCTTCTACTGTGCGCTGGCCATGAGCTTGTAACGACTGTCAACAGCGCTTCATTTTTTGACGCCACAGTATTTACGCATGAATCAAGACAAAAAACGCCAATGAGTATGCGGTAGCTGAAAAGCAGTCAATATCTAGTTCCGTGTCACACATGGACAAATATGGGGTAGCAACTAGAGGCATCGAGATCCAGAAGAGTAGAAGTATTGAAATTATAAAAGTGTAAAGGGTCTAGCTTAGAAATGAATTTGCATCTCCTTATCTGCTTCACCCTTCGTTGGCTCAACAGGAATTGAGGCAATCCGCATCCATCTACAAGATTTCGTCTTCCAGGGTCACATCGCCTACCGAATTACTCGTGGCGCAGCGATCTGACCTGGCGCCTCTGGGCAGAGCTTAGGCACTGAGAGTACCAGGGGTTCTGGACCACGCAGGAAGTGCCAGCGGCACACTTGGTGGATCCTGAGTAGCCATTACCACCACACTGGCCCCACTGTTGAACTTCAGAAGTGCCAGCCGGAGCCTCTTCCTCTACCTGCTCTTCCTCTTCGGCCTGCTCCTCTTCTGCCTCCTCTGCTGCTTCTTCCTCAGGGCATCCGGCAGTAGGGGCCTCCTCGACGGGGGTTTCCTCAACAGGGGTTTCTTCAGCGGGAGGCTGCTCAACAGGGGCCTCCACCTCCTCAGCAGGGCTCTCTTCGGCAGGAACCTCGGCAGCAGGCGGCTCGGTGGCCGGTGTCTCCTCAGCAGCCTCCTCCGTCTCCTCTGGGGCAGGCTCGGTTGGCTCGGCAGGAGTGGCTGGGTTAGCAGGTGCCGGGGCAGATGATCCCAGGTTACCGGGGCCAGCACTGCTGGTCACCAGATTAATGACCTCGTCAGCAGCAACAGGCTCGACAATGTAATCGCCCAAGTTGGACCAGGCATCAAGAGCAGCTGTTCCAGACAGATCAGGCCACTTGCCACTGCCAGAGTCGACGTTGTTGACAGCGCAAGCACGGCCAAGGAACGACTCGCACGATTGGGCAGCAGACGAGGGAGCGGTGAAGATGGTGGAGATCTTCGCGCCTGCGTCGGTCATAGGCTGCTTTACAGACTCGAAGACGTTGCCTTCCAAGAGCGCAGTGACACCGTTGTAGGCGTCAAAAGCGTGGCCCTGCATGTTGGAAAAGTAGTTGTTGGATGCCTGGAATGTTCCCTTGACACCGTCGGCACCAAGCTTGGGGGCACGACCAGAGACGTCATGAAAGTGGTTCTTATCCAGAGTAATTTGATCGCCGTCGGCGATGAACATCATGGTCCAGTAGTGGTCATCGTTGCAAGACGCGGAAGTCGTGGTCACGCCATCGAATTCGTTGTTGGAGATAGTGATGCGAGAGCCCTCGTAATGAGACACGATGAACATACGGCCAACAAGGGAGATCTTGCAGTGGTCAACCCACACACCGTCGTTGCCGCCCTTGAAGTCGAGAGCATCACCACCCCAGACAATACCAGGGTTGATATTGGTGATTTCAACGCCCTGCAGAATGATGTTGCTGGCGCCGGACTGGAACTGAAGGCCCTTGCCCTTGATCACACCCTTGCCATTGCTTCCAATGATGCTCTTGTTGCTGCCAATAGCCAGTGGCTTCGTGCCGGCCTCATCGTACGTGATAGAGCTAACGGCGACATTGTCGTCGCCGCCGCACGATAGATCTCCAAGGTAAAGCTGTCCACCGTTTTGGGAGCTGCAGCTCTTGCGGTCACATCCGGCGCCGGTGGCAGTCTGGCCGGTGAAATCGTACTCCTTATCGATGACAATAGTTCGAGCAGTGTCGTCGGATAGCCATTCAGCCAGTTCCTCGGCTGAAGAAGGAGCGGCAGCGGCAGCGGAGCCACCACCTGTGACACCCGACGCAAACCCGTAGGCGGTTCCAACGACAGCCTGTGCCGAGGCAGTAGTCGCGGCGGCGATCGCAGCGAGAAGGGTGAAAGAACGCATCTTGTTTTCGCAGATAACAAGTGAATCGTTGATAAAGAATGGACGCGCGGGAATTGATGAACAGAATGCTCGATCGCGCCGGCGCAAAGTCGAGTCTTGGACAAGAAAATCGACAAAAGAACGAACGACAGTGTGGTTTGTAGGGAACGATGGTCAAACCTCGACTTAAGCCCATCGTGAATGGGATGTTTCCTCGTCTTATGGAGGCGCTCACGAAATAACAAGGGGCTAGAGATCCAGTTGTCAAAACTTCAGATAAAGCAAGAGCAACGCGCAGGCTCCATCGTATAGTGGAGATTTCCCCAGATATGAACCGGATTTTGACGATGTTGGCTCAAGTCCATGTTTCAGGCAGCTTGGCTGTCAAGGGTGAATACCCCTGTCAACGCCATGATTGGCTCGTTTCTGGACTGACGTGTTTCCTGATACCTGCGGTATCACCAGTGGAGATGAAAAGTTTCCGTGCGGGTCAATTTTAGGGGCAATGGACATCACGGCGAGTGTCTGCTATACCCACGATGCCTTCAAGCAATTGAGTCCAGGCATAATCATGCAACTTGCAGAAACGCAAGCCAAGCTTCAAGCACGGGAAAATCAGGGGCTAATGCTGCAAAGCACCCAATTTGATCAAATGCACACACAGAAGATCGGCCGGTTATGCGGATGACAGGGATACCGGGCAAAAGGATCCATCTTGTCAAGAGGACACGGATAAAACGGACCAAGAACGTGTTTGCCAAGCAAATCGGGCTCTGCGCGCTTATGCTCACACAGCAGCACGACGATGCAATCACATGCTTGAAACTTCTCGCGCTTGTCAACTACCGGTACACGCTGTTTTGTCACAATTTACAGGCAGTGCGCGATTGTAAGAAGCAGTTATCAAGGGGGAAAATAACTTTAATTCGGATAAAATCCGCGAGGCGTGTCATATCATTATATCTTGGAAAGATTATGGATCCCAAACTTTATTCCCCTAAATTTTCCGTCGGCACCGAAAGCTAGCCCATGGCTATCAACGCACCTTAAAGTAGTCAGGGTGGGTAAGGCCCCGGGGTGGAGGCTTGCAAGCTGCCACTTGGAGCGGAGCTTCAGGGGCAAGGCGGATTTCTGCTCCATACACTCTACGTTACCCAAGCTGTTTTCGGTGATGTCGTGGCCCATCTGCGGACGAAAACGCGCGCTACTTCACTGCCGCAACCATGCCGACACCAGAACAACTATGAAGAAGCGGACAGATGAGAAACTTCCGAGTTGTGGATCAACGCCTACTGCCCGTCGGATCTCGGCCGTCGATCCATTAAACTCGCCCCAGAGCCGGGATGAAGCCGAGAGAGCATTGGAGCCAATCAAGAAAGCTAGAAGTTCCGGCTAGGAGAAAACTCTCACCCCATGGCAGACCGAACCGTGCAGACCCTGTGCCATTCCTAATCCGCCGAACCCCTTACTGCCGTTCTTCCTCCTTATACGCGTGAGCCCTATCTTATCTCTGCACAAACGAATATATTGCCCATGAATAAAATAAGGCTTACCGTGTTGCGAGCGTTCGATGGTGCTCTTCGTCTCCCCTGCGGCAATCTAATCCGAGACCGCTGGACTTCCGCAATAGACCCTGGCACAGATCAGTCAACGTCTGCGGCCACAGCACCAATTGGATTCACTAGCTTGCGTGGAGTGAGATACGGCAATTTATGCTAGATTTTTGTGTTGCGGCCAAATGCTTCACCTACCCTAAATACATGATATGTGACCCGTGAGCTTGACAACACAACCTTGTGTTGTGACTAGCAGAAGTGACTAGTATATGACCTGTTCGAAAGGGAGTAAGCTACGATTTCTTACCGAGGTAAGAATGATATGGAGGCCGTTAGCAGCAATATTTCGGTCTCGGAAATGCACTTGTGGAAAGAGGATGAGACAGCCGATCATCTCTCGGCCTGCGAAGCCAGAGTTCTGCAGGACAGTTATTGATATGGACCAATCGAAGGGGTAATGGTGAGTAATTCAAAAACCAAAATAAGCAAGAAAAATCATGACGACGAACATGGCATTTTCTGCGCGATCCTCACATCCGAGCAATTTGATCATCGACTACATACCAATAAGCCATGCGGCGAACAGAGGTTGTTTTGAGGGAACCAGCAACTAGGTTTATCATGTATTTAAATCATAGATTTCATCATCCAATCTGCTATTTCATAGAACGAAACAATGACTTACACGCTGTCTTGGTGTGAAGGACAAGTCCCTGCGGCCTCCTGGTAGAACTATCGGAAGCTTAGAATCCTACCCTACAATCAAGTCATGCCAAAATAAGACGGGCCGTCACATTAATCGTCAATCAATAAATAACACGCACAGAAAAGGCCAAGACAAGAAGCTGGATGAAAAATAAGAACCAAATCTTCCGTCAATTATCTGACCAATTACATGGTATAACAATGGAAAAGAGTTTTGCGTACTCCGCTCAACTCAACTTTGGTAACACAATTTATCATTTCTTCGACTCACAGCATCCATTTTGGCAAATACAATGACGTCGTAGTCACCAATCACTCCAATGTACGTAATTATTTCATATTTTTCCTTCTTCCTAGTGTCGGGCTGGAAATAAATAATTTGGGATTCGGAAACTGTTTTGGACGGGTTCCTGGAATCCCCAGCATGCAAAACATTGATGAATGCTCTTCGTTGTTACAGCCATTTGCCATCACAGCTTCTAAACCGAGATGAGGATGCAGTTTTGTGTCTGGATACGTTCAATTCGTTTTCTCAAGACATGGCCGTGTCGCGCTTGCCACTCTTTCCTTCATACGAGGGGACTATTCAAGAAGCATTCATCTTTTACTGGACAGATGCGGTGGGCTCGCTTGAAAGGACCATGGCGACTAGAAGAAACGAGAACGTAAGCAGGAAAGAGACGATGTCTTTTGCCACCCTCTCTCAGACTAGTATGGCAGCGGCGCTACCCACAGGACGGAGCAAACACGAGCTGGTGACAAACAAAAGTAAGAATAGTCATCCAAGTAGCGGGCGCAATAATGCTGCCGGTTACGGCATGGAGGTAGTAGCGGTGACACATTCAGGTGGCGCCGCGGCACGAGGTAAGCGATTCCATAGTATTGTCCGAGCCAATAGTCAATCCCCAACCCAGAATGCACGCCATTTTGGCAAAAGAAACGTCCTGATACTAGCATTCACTTGGGGTAACTCAGGCCCGTGAGGGGCTGGAAATAGATCGTGGAAGAAAGCCGTGCTTTCGAAAACCAATATGCCAAGTGGAGCGTTCTGAGACGTCCCGAAGAGGCCTTGTAGCAATTCAAGACATTATTTTGTTACAGCTTCTCGGGCAGAGCATGACGACGCCAACACTATTTTCTGAGCGCTTAAACGTTTAGATACCTGGCATGGTAAGGCTTCCATGTTGCGGAATTGGGGTTTCATGTCGTTTTGTGGCCAAGGCCAGAGGGTAATTGAGAGAGCCACCCAGTAAGCCGGCGCCGTAGACGAGACATTGGGATCATGCGATGTCAAGTCATTCAGTAATTCCAAAATCGGATTCAAATAAATAAACTTTGAATGAAACTCTACTTGAATGCATGTAACTAATCGGATCCTTCACAGACTCGTGCCGGTGTATGTCCAAAGGACATTTTCTATCATACACTACTCCTACCTTGTACAAGAGGCGAAATCCATCGGCAATGGCCCGGAAGTCCACTTTGAACGCACCACAATACGCTGACGCTGTAGAGTCGTTTCCTGTTAAGTAGAGGCCTTGGAGTCTTTTCGCTTCTACGCATACTAAATGATTTACACAAATGCTCCGAGACCTTCTCCGTATCAGGGTGTCAAACGTCGTCAATTGTGAGACCGAGCAATTGAACGGTCGTTGGAATCGATGCTCCTAACAACGACTGACTCGTGCTCTGTACGAAAATAAACCTAATGAGGAATCAGCCTCGGTGTCCTCCCGGTAGTGATCAACACGTACGTTGTCAAGCCTCCCCAGCTATGACACGCAGGGGAGTGCCTGTAATTGTCCATATGGCTGAACCCCCCTGCCAAGAGACTCGTGTTGAGAATGGTCGCCTCAACAACCGGGTTATCAGACTAGCGATGCATACAAACCAGGCACGCCAATATTCGTGACTTTTCAAATCTCTGCCGCGCTGCAAGTGTCGGATGAGAGCCAACGTCTACTCCATAGCGGGCCCACGGGGATAACGAGGCCGCAGGAGGCTAAAATGAGCGGCCAAGCCGAAAGGCTGTCGGGGATGGGATGAATTGCGGGGCCCAACGCCTTGCTGGGAATGCCAAGGGCTATCCCACCCTGCGAAATCTCAGATATATGGGCTCTACGAATACTCTCAATTACGCAGGGGACCACTCTGGCATTTTCGTGTTGCTTCCAGGCACCGCCAAGCCGTGGCCAAGCCGCTTCCCCAGATACGGTGCCAAGAATGCAACACTGACATGGTCGGGAAAACATCAATTAAGCAGCAAGTCGGGGAGATAATCTCCCGTGACTCAAAGTATTGGCACTGTATAGGTCAAGAAATGAAGAATACGAAAATCGTGACAATAGTTTTGCCAGCCGTTCGGAAAGCTGTTATTCCCGGCTTCAGCATGCATGGCTTCCTTGTTGCTGTCGCGGGCGTCAGGGACCAGCATCGGGAATGCCCAGTTTGAGCCTTATTGGCACCTTACTATAACACCAAGAACCGCAGTTCGTTTGTGTCTCAGATATCCATTACGTGAACCGAACCGCCAGGTTCTGGCTCTCGGGCCGCGCACAGCTGCCATCTCCGGTATAGCATGGCAAGCCACGTACCAGGACGCTGGCGCTCTGCAGATCCAGAACGCCCGATCCCCAAAAGTACGACAAAGGTGATCATTTCCGAATCGTCCTCGCTTTTCCAAGGGCATCGTTGCAGCGCACATGGTGTGGCTTGCAGCTCGTCCGAAACCCTTTCCTCGAACGCAGGCCTGTCTGGCTGGCGAACGGTTCGTGCCTGCAGTTAACTCCTGGGATTTGTTTCCTGCTGTACCAACTAGCGGCGGCCTATAATTTAGCTCCCAGCACGAATGCCTGGTCTTTTCCCAGGGGGGCAGCCATCAACTAGTAGGCTTTTAACGGGAAGTGGGTGATCGTGTCGTTCTTCTGTCAGCTAAATAATAAGCACAGGGACAGGGAGCAGATTGACCAGGAAGGACATGTCATGTCAAAGCGTGGAGAGGTCTCAGTTGGACACTGTAGACGCGGTCCAGATATCTATAGAAAGTTCAACGCAAATGTGCACTTCTCATCGTGCAGAACTGGCTGCTTATGTCCAATTTTTAGGTCGGGCTCACGTCACAAATCCCGCGCGGGATGCGACGTCCAACGGGCTTTGCTGACCATCTGGCTGTGCCTTGAGAACCCGGCCCATGGACCTACTCTAGACCCCCCTTATTGAGTGATTACCCCAACCTCACCCCAGGCGCCACATTCCGGCGTTGGTTCCTCCTTTTAAGATAGATCACTGTGGCGGTTTCGTCTAAGCTTGGCAGCCCATGCCCGATCTTAGAAGAGCTTAGCGACAGCCGCCAGCTGAGCAGAAAGTTCTTCCAGAAAAGGCGCTCTTGACGGATGAAGAAATCCAAGAACGGGCAGAGGCTTGACTCGTAAGAAGCCTCATCTGAACGTGGAGCGCCACCAAACGTTGCATGGCGCGCGCCCATCTATTTTACTCTGCTTCGTGCTGATTGACGCAACGGCGGCCCCGAAAAGCACTCCACAGCGTTGATTGCTCTGCTCGGGCAAGGTCCGTCGCACCCGGACGCTTCGTCACACCGATCGACGTCCTGGCAGAAGAGAGCAACAGGCTGGAATCAATCCCGTGGGAATGGTCGCCAGCTGCAATAGGGCCCAGTGCTAATGACGCCACGGCATCGAGGCCTAGGCCACTTCGGGAGCGCAGAACCGTCCGTCGCGAGGGGTCAAATCCCTCCGCAATAAAACAAACCTCTCGGTTAGCGACGTATCCTGGCTTGATATCACATGCACTAATGTAACGTGTGTTGGTCCGCATGGCATGGAAGCCATGTGGGAAGGCAGCGCCGCAAGATGCATCGCTACGCTCCTTGACACCTGCAAATGGGAAATGAAACCAAAGAAACTACCCTCTCCCCCCGGAGCAGGAAATGTTTTCTGGTTGCCCGTCTGCATTTCCCCCCTCGCCCCGGTCGCCGCGGCTCATGGGCTGCTGACCGCTAACCCGATTCTCAAATCCCGAGCGATGCTCGAGGTCGCCAGGGTTCTCCGCATCCTCCACTCACACGCGACAGCGCGCTACATCCCAAACTCATTGCACTGTCGAAATCGCCCCTTGTCGGAACCCTTCCTTTGGTTCCGGCCCCTGAAGGGCGTCGGTTTTGATTCTGGGCGACTAGGGTCTAAACCCCCTCCCAGGCTGCCGCTCGCTCGGACACAACCCATCTTGACAGATATTCTTTTTTCCTTCAGTGAACCGTGGTCCGGATCGATAACGAAGCCGAGATCCTAGACTTGGTTGCAATGGGAAGTCCCCTGACTCACAAGCCACGCTGGTTTCTGGCCCATCTGAAACACCCCTCGCACTCGCACTATGGCCCTCGCGAGTTCTTCCCAGGAGGGCCTGTTTAGGCCATGGATGAGCGCTGCTAACCCCCTTTTCGCTTCCCCCAGACTTTTTAGCACTGAACCATGGTTTAGAGCAACACTGCCTAATCCGGAATGAGTTAAGATGGTTGAAGGTCAGCCACTAACCGTTATCCTTGACGGTTGCACAGGTCAGGTCCCAAGAGCGCCACCCAGGATCGAGTCAAGATGAGGAGAGAGGGATCCCTGACGGAGTAAATCGCCGGGTACAACCAGAAATGATAATAAGCTTGCTCCAGCACGGGTCTCGGCCGGCTTCAATCTCAATGTCCTTCCACTTCTTCGCCTGCTTGCTGCCCGCGCATCAACCTGGCTGCTGTCTCCCTCTACATCGGCCACAATGCCGGTGCCTCGGGCTCTCACCGAGTCGCAGCTCGATGCGTTGATGATCATTGAGCGCGTGTGCTCAGTCCTGTCCCTCATCGGCTCCACGTTTGTCATCGGGACCTTCTTGCTGTCCAAGACGTTCCACAAGCCAATCAACCGCCTTGTCTTCTACGCATCCTTTGGTAACATGATGAGCAATGTCGGCACGTTGATGTCGAGGACGTACACGGACGACTCAAATTCTGCTGGGTGCCAGGCGCAGGCATTCTTGATCCAATGGTACGTAAGGCTGCGGCAACGTCGCAACGCAACGGCTACTGACGTCGCATCAGGTTCATGCCCGCTGATGCGCTTTGGACCCTGGCCATGGCCATCAATGTCTACCTTACCTTCTACTTCAAGTTCGATGCCCGCCGACTTCGCCAAATGGAGATTCCTTATCTCTTCGTTTGCTACGGGATCCCGTTCATTCCCGCCCTTACCTACCTCTTCCTGAAAAACGGAAATGGTGTAAGGGCCTACGGCAACGCATCCTTGTGGTGCTGGATTGGCCGTGAATGGAGCATCTGGCGCATCATCACTTTCTACGCACCAGTTTGGTAAGCAGCCCCAGGACCAGAGCGTGCTACCGTTTTGCTAAACGAAATAGGTTGATTGTAGCAATGACCTTCTTCATCTATCTCCGCGCCGGCCATACCATCTACCGAAAGCGAAAGGAGCTGGGCGACTTCCGCTCCTCCGACCAGGACCCCACTCTCCGCAGCGAGGTCATCACCACGATCAAGACGACGCAAGTCTCCGTGACAGTCGAACCCATGAATGCCAGCGACGCCATGGAACTGCGATCTATGGGCGGGCGCGAAGTGGCGGACTCGCGCAGCAATGGCGTCTACTCGGTGCACATCTCCGCTGATGCAAACCACAACAACGATAACGCCGATATTGTTCTTCCCATCCAGGGACAGACTACACACGCATCGTCCGTTCCAGGCCCGTCACATAACGCCGCCGACGGTCCAAACGCCATCCGCAGGAGGTACCGCGATATCAACAACGCGGCTTGGCAGTACACAAAGTGCGCTATCCTCTTCTTCACTGTTATGCTCATCACCTGGATCCCGTCTAGCGCCAACCGAGTGTACTCCCTTACCCGTGCTGATGGGTCGTCTGGCACTCTCGAGTTCATGAGTGCGTTTGTGCTTCCATTGCAAGGCTTTTGGAACGCCGTCATCTACATGGTGACGACGTGGAGCGCTACGAAGAACCTGATAAATGATTTGAAAATGGGACGCCGTCCGAATGTGAGGGAATTCGTGGGAGGCATGGCGCCTGGAATCCACAACAATCCGCTCCACCACAGTCATCATCGACATAGCCAAGGACCATTCCGTACTGGTAACAGGTCACATAAGACTTATGAGACGGAGAGTATGACAGAGTTGGCGGAAAGCCGACCAGATTCATAATGATTCGGGAAGGGACGCATGTATTGTTACAAGATACCTTTTGATTAATGATTGGACTATTTTTTTATGTTTTGCTTTTTGGACCGCTCCACTCGACGAGAGATGACGTCCAAAAGAGAGTCTACAGCCTCAAAGGGTTTCCCGTGACGTTAACCTTGTAGTAAAATAAGTGAACACTCCAGATTCAGGGGACAGTCATGAAATCAGATTGGGCGCAACATGTCCGTTTTCTCAAGCATAGGAAATCTGCTACTCCACGAAGTCGGGCCGTTTCAAGTTTGACCCGTAACGTGCCATACCAGATGTGCGATTCTTCAAGACAGACATTGCTGCACTTTCTGGCCCAGATCCCGCACAGACTGTGATAAGAAAAAAAATCTCGTTCTCGCCGTCTCAGGCTCTCGGTCATGATATGGTCAGACGCAGGCTTTGAAAAACTCTTGAACGTCAGTTATTGTCCAAGTAATACCAGCGTCAATGCGATATGACATGGATTCTCGCAAACACGGCCCGTGTCCGTGATACGAACCCGGAAAGGATCAGTCTCCCAGCCTCCATGATCCATAAAGCAGGGATTAGAGGGACGGTTCATTTAGCCAAAACATGCCTGACGCGTTTGATCAAGAGAAAAGAGACATCCATTCTAGGCTCCCACAGTAATCCATGTTTTTGCCACAACCCAGGATTTCACTTCCTTTCAACCGGCACGAATCTCACTTGCAGTTTCGGTTTTGCCAAGAACCCATAATGGAGCAAATCTCTTTCCAAATCGAAATCCTGACCGGGCACCCTGATGATGTCGAACACCCACAGCATTTTCGAGATGACCATCCGGCCTTGCGTCCATGCGACTTCCCGGCCCACGCACCCTCGAGGGCCTAAGCTGAAGGGATAGAGTCCTTTCCGCTGATCCTTCTGAAAAGAAGAATCGTATAGCGGGTGGTCAGCTGGGAGCCATCGCTCTGGTCGAAATTTCATTGGCTCGTGGAAGTAAGCAGAGTTGCGGCCGAGGGCAAAAACGCTGCTCTGAACGTGGGTCTGTCCCATGCGTCAGCTGTGATATTGCATTACCAGGGCCCGTTGTAACATACACCCTTTGGAATATAATGCCCATCCACAATGGCACCGGGGCTTAGGCGAGGGAGTCCGGTGTTGTTGCTTGGTAGCAAGCGCAGAGTTTCCTCCAAGCATGCGTGTATGTATGGGAGACCTGCTAAAGCAGCTGGCGTCATCTCGTCCAAAGTCTTGAACCGAGTTCTTATTTCTGCAACTGCTCGTTCATAGCATCGAGGCTCCTCTGACAAGAAGAGAATTATGCCATAATACCAATCTGCCATGGGGCCAAACCCAGCAAACATTAGTTGCAAGGCAACCGATCCAATGTGCATGGCCTCTCGCCTGTCCGTCGGCATGGGCTTTTCGATGGGCAGAACAAAATCGAAGTAGTCCATATGCTGAAGTCGGCCTCTATTTTCGACCCGGCGCAGCACAGCCTCCTTTGTCGCTCTCTCCATTTGCGAGAGGCTCGAGATCTTAGACAATGGTGCAAAGAGATATTGAACTGGCCTGATGAGAGGGAAACGTTTGAAGACTTGCATAATTGTGGCGAAAGCGTTGAAGCCTAGAAGCACGTCCAGGTAGACGGAGTTTTTCCCTATATTGCAGATTGTGTTAAAAGTTGTCACAGGAATCAACGGTTGGAGATGCATACTGTCTCTCATCTGGTGGAAATTTTCACTCCACGCTATGTCGCCCGATATGTCCATCGCCAACCAGTTAGTCCAGTCGCCGAGTTCAACGCCTTGCTCCGTATCGCCAAGCTCCTTCATCCTCTCGATAAAGTAGCCAAGGTGCTTTTGAACTAATGGTTCCATTGCTCGAATCGTTCGGCTGCTGAATGCAGAGGACAACTGTCTGGCAACTTCACGATGTCGCACGGGGTCCTCCTCCCACACAAGGCCTCCGAGATCGTCGCCGCGATTTTGAAAGTCCGTTTTGACGAAAACCTCCATGTTCTTGTGCTGGGGAGAGTAAATGTCTCGATGAAAGTCAGTAGGACACACTGTTTGCGTAAAAGGTGCTGAAGAAGCTTACCTAAAAATGCCTGTGGAGTGAAGAAGACAAGTTCATTCGGCGCAATGCGTACCACGTTGCCATATTTTTGCAGCACATTTTCTATGGCCCATGGCCATCGCCCAGATAGCCTTGATCTCGTCAGTTCTTTGATACACGCAAGCATCCAAATCTCAGACAAGACATACCAGTGATAAGCATACCAGATATTGGAAACAGCGGCAACCTTGGGTCCGGGAAATTTGGCCAGAGGATGAAAGTACAACAGGTAGAAACATCGCAAGGCAGCATAGGCAGAAACCTAGTGGGTGCATTAGTTGTCAAGAAATACATTGCTCAACGTCCTAATTCAAGGACATACGCCGCCAATTGTGATAGCTATGATGCTATGCACGGTATGAAGGTGCGTCTCGTAGAGAGTCAATAACGCCGCCAACGCTGTAAAGACTGTCATTGCTCCTGGTGGCTTATTCTGCTACGCACCAATCGAGACAAAAGTGCATCACACAGGGTGAAACGAAGCAACAGAACTTGGAGAAAGAATGAGCCAACGTTGGCAACATTTCCATTTGTCTCGCATAAGCAGAGGCAATCGATATGGAGAAGGTGGCTGGGCTTACTCAGAGCTAGCTTGGTGGACTCGCCAATGAGCTTCCTATTGATTCAGGGTTGAAGATGAGAAGGAAATGCGATTTACGTCCTTGAGCAAGGCCTGTACAGCATGGATCCTTACCTTCTACTAGTAAACCAGTACAGACTAATGTTGAAGGATAATCCAAGACATTACGTCAATGCAATGTGCTCCAATCCTGAACGTTCAGCACGGCGAAGCACCGTAATGGACTCCAGCGTCGCTGCGGGCCTCATAGGACCCATTTTCGATCGCCCAGGTACTGATACAGGGCAAAGACAGGCTAAGGAGCAAGGGACGCTACCTGTAGTCATAGCTAACGTTAGGTGGGGTGGTGGGGTGACGCTGGGACAGTAGCGGACTGACTGGCTGACGGTCTCACCTTTCGACCTCGCAAAGGAGCAATTCCTAGAAAGCGTAGGGCAGATATGGAGGTAAAGAAAGACAGATCTAGGAATACGCAAGTAGAGCATAGTAGCGAAACAGAACCAATTACAATGCACCGAAAGGTACAGAGGAACAAAGCACAGGAGATATTATTTTCCTACTTGTAACTACCATACAGAGGCTTCATCTTAATGTTAGGTGCCTAGTGGAGCCGCCGATAAGATAAGCGGCCGCCTGGCAACTCTTCCAAGTTCCATCTCTCCAGTCCTCGTGCAAACGGTCGATTGCTTCAAGCCTCACTATCCCCCATCATATCGCTTGCAAGCACTCCCCGCAATAGGCTCTTCCTCACTAGGTAGGCACCTGGAGGCATCTTCGCCATTTGGTCTTCCAAGAGCTTCGTCCGCAGCAAACTCTCTCCCGCCACTCCCATCTCAAGCTCAAAATATACGATCTTGACCGTGGAGACCTCAATAATTACCACCTCCCCGACCTTGCTCGCGCTACAGCTACGAAAGGCCGCGTTTCCACCATTCTCCCTCAGCCCCCTGGCCCCCGAGATACGCGGCTCACCCTCAGCCCATTTCCGCCGGTAAGTTCGCTGCACCGTCGCTGACGTAGGTATTACCCTGCTTACACCTTATATAGCTAGACCACCGCAGCCGCCACGATGGCAAGTAACTCCTGCTCCTACGCAAATGGTCCCGGATGCCCGGCCAGGCGATGGGGCCTCAAGATGATTGACTGCAATGGGCAGCACGAGGCCAACCTTGGCGCGGAGAATGTAATGTTTATCCGGCTTGGCCATCACGATAAGCCGCATGCCATGGAAGAGTTCTTCCCCGAGGAGGCTAACGACAACGGAGTGAGCGAGATCTCCGGGCTCAACTGGGACTGCCTCCTACGAGGTCTCGAACTCACTCCAGAGGAGGCCGCCGAGGGCCGCTACGCCATCAAGGTTCCCGGCATCGATGAGGCGTTGAGCCTGGCGACCAAGGAGGACTAGTACTTTGCCTTGGACAAATGGTACGATGTCATCTTCGACACGCCTGTACTGAGTTGCCCACACGCCAGGCATACCGTCCTCTTCGGGACGGCCTCGCAGATGGAGCGCGCAAAGGAGCGCAGCTGGCTCGATTGCGTAACGGATGCGTCCAAGCGAGCGCAATCTGCACAACCCCCCGAAAAACTTCAGTGCCAGCAGGTGAGATCAACTAGCAATAACACGCCCACAACGGTCGATGCATCGAGGCCCGCCGGCCCAGTGGCAGGAGCCGTTTCTAAAGACGACGTACAGAAGACTAGCGATACTGATGTCATCGACATCGACGCAATGTACCCCAGCGACGGCGAGGGTGATGTCGAAATCATCGATGTTGACGCAGAATACCCCAGCGACGACGACAATGATGTTCTCCCTTTCGAGCTACAACAACCCCGATTCCTACGCCCCTTTGACCATACGACTTTCTTCGATATTGATCAAGAAACCAGAGGTTACACTCAAACATTGGCAGCTAAGAGCTAGCTCGCAGGATTCACCTACACTAATACGGACCAACGAGTCTGTCCAACAGCTTACCCACCATAAAATCCGCCGTATAGTGTAGACCTACGAGTGGTGATTGACTTTGACCTTGTCAAAGATGAAAACAAATTACGAAAAGAGCACATTGGAACCAAATTTGGAAGAATAGTGTGGTTGGAAATACGAGTGGGGTTCTTTTCAATGTAGCTGTAGGAGTTGCCCCAGACACATGAACAAAGATCAAATGGTAAAGTTGTATTTCATCGCATATTCAGGGCTGCCAAAATACCCCCATAGCCACATTTTCTGCGACCTTCAGGTGCATTAGACCATAATATTTCAGCTACCTTCACTAGGTCCCCTCGCAGTATTGCTATACCTCACAGACGGCTTTGTTTTGATTGTATAAGAGTCTGGATGGCATCAGCAACCGTCAAATCGGTCGTGCTCACACCAATGCTCTTGTAAACGACAAAGCCTTCCGAGATGAATCGATTTGTGTCTGCGACATTTTCGCCGTTTACGGGCTGAGTCTTTCCATTCCTCAAAGCGACGATATGTCCAAGCTCCACAAGGTCGGACGATGTAACCTTGCTCTGAACCATCTCACCTGAATTCACGAGAGCATAGTTTCGATCGTCCACGAGCACTACCCCCTTCGTTGTTCCCGTCTCCGGATTGTATCCACCAGAGGCCGCGACAGTTCGCAGCAGCTCCGGGTCTAGTTCAATCATGTCTGCTTGCCAAGAGCCAATCGCTGAAACCAATGGCTGGTTCGCGCCGTTGCCTAGACGCTTGGTCAAGTAGCGGGCTGGGAACAGTGGCTTCCTCGATGGTGTGGTGCAAAACACACAATCTACATCTGAAAGGCGTGTTTCAATGCGTTTCTGAAAGTCCGAGGAAGTCGCATCGAGGAAGTCAAAGGAGACGGAGGCCTTCCAGTTGGTGTCATTTTCCCCAGAAATCTTGGCAATAAACTCATCGGCTTGGCTCTTGAAGACGCCCACATAGGTGATTGTTTTGACTTCGGGACCTCTCAGCCGAAGGATTAACCGAGAGTGCCACAATGCTTGCATGCCTGTGCCGAAAATGACAATCTTGTCCACCTTTTTCCTCCACGAAAATGGGACCATGACATTCATGGACGTTCGATAGCCAGTCACCTCCTCGGCATCCAGGATGCTTGTCGGAATGCCCTGTCCATCCATTAACAGAATGGTGCCGCGCAAAGGGTCCTTTGTGCCGTTGGCCTTTGTCGGAGGTTCCACGACGATCTTGGTGCCTACGCAGACATCGGAACTAAAACCTCGAAAGAGGATCCGCCGACCATCAGGTCTGTTTGAGGCGCAGGGCTCGGGCTGGATCTGACGCTCGCCCCCGGCTGAGAAATCTTCAAAAGTCTTTTCTACAATATTTCGGAAGTTTATGGCCTCGTCCTTGCTCAAATTGATGAGTAAGTCGTGAATGGCATCATTGTGCAGATGTTGAACAGCTGCCATGTCGAAAACGCCGGAAAGTTGAATAACTTAGTGATGTTGTTGAGCGAGTAAATGAGTTTAGGAGGAGGCTAGGTCTGAACAAAACTCTCATGATCCGGGAAGTCGGGGAGCCTTTTTACTATCTACCTCGCATGCCCCCAAGTCAGGTAGATCAATGCATCTTGATGCCATCAATTACCCACCCCTATGCCAGCGACGACGGCATTATCTTCCGGCATGCCTTGTCGTACTGCTCGCTTCTTACAGCGATCTGCATACTCGCTCGGTGCGGGGAAGGGGGGTTAGTCTCGGAACCACTCCGATGCGAATAAGCAGGCTCGGAATTATCCGATGCCACTCACATTCCCATACTGTAACTGGACTCATACCACTGAATCTTTGCTCCACATATTCCCCAGACTCTTGCGTCTGACTTGGCTGAGATGCTATCCGTAGCGTGCCGGTACTACAAAGTGTTTCGTGGATTCGACCGGCTGGAAAGCGGCATGCTACGGGACGGCACGGCATCAACGCAACGTTGATCCCCCTCACTGATACGACGGAATAGATTATTGAACTGGAACCCAGGGCTTATGTAGAACTAAAGAAAAAGTTTTACAGTCACATCTATTCTGCAATTCATTTCACGCCCAAGCACACAGATCTTACATTCCTATATTGATTTCCTGCCATGCCTTTTGGCAAGATCCTCCATGTTGTTGGCATACATGCCGCTGGCGAGGTGTGCGACGTGGTAGTCGGCGGCGTCATTGACGTGCCCGGCAAGACCATGTTCGAAAAGATGATGCACCTATGGCATAAGGACGACGGCATGAGGCAGCTGCTGCTCCATGAGCCACGGGGTTGTTCAGCAATGTGTCACAACCTCGTTCTTCCACCCTGCAACCCCAAAGCCGACGCTGGGCTCATCATCATGGAGCATGAAGAGTACCCGCCAATGTCAGGCGCCAACACAATTGCCACAGCCACGGTCCTGCTCGAGACAGGCATGGTGGCCATCCAGGAGCCAGTAACCCATGTGAAGCTCGATACACCAGCCGGTCTGGTCACGGTTGACGCAGAGGTCGCCGCGGGCAAGGTCACTAGTGTTGCATTCCACAACGTGCCGGCCTTTGTGTTTGGCTTGGACGTGGAAATCAACGTCCCTGACCTGGGGCCGATCAAGGTCGATGTCGCCTGGGGAGGCATGATTTACTGCATTGTCGATGCAACCAAGCTAGGCATCGAGATCAAGAGCAGCAACGGGCGCAAGCTCGTGGAGCTTGGAGAGCGCATCAAGCGTGCTGTACAAGAACAGACCGACTATGTGCACCCCGAGAACCCCGAAATCAGGGGCGTCAGTATTTTGGAGTTTACAGAGCCATTGTCGAGCGACGAACAGGGCAAGGTTGCAGTCAACACGGTTGTTGTCTCGCCAGGGCGATTGGACCGAAGCCCTTGTGGTACCGGAACATGTGCCAGGCTCGCTCTTCTCCACGCGCGAGGCGAGCTACAGGAGGGCGAGTCTTTCCGCCATCACAGCATCATTGGTACAGAGTTTGTTGGTACCATCAGTGGTGTCGCCAAGGTCGGACAATATTCTGCTGTGCTGCCTACTGTGAAGGGGAGTGCTTGGATCACGAGTTTCAAGCAAGTGGTATTGCACCCAACAGATCCCTTCCCTGAAGGTTTCAGAGTAGGCGATACTTGGCAGATGTGATGCAGCAAGGCGTCACTTGATTGATGAAGCAGTCCATCTCATGTCGTATAGCGTCTTAGATTCAGCTTGGCTCTTTTTGCCAGTCAGGAAATTTAGTCTTTATGCTACAATCATTCTCTTATCTCGTGTCATGACTAGACCTTGCCTATTGCAGCCTACACATGTTTCGCTATCAACTTATCGAGAGTCATGATGCACTAACTGATAATCGGTTTGTCTCATTGGGTGGTGCTGAGCCCCTTCAATGATCCCCCACATCTCCGCACTTCGGCAACCGACTACCCACCTGAGCTTATCACCATCACCGTCGTCACCGTTATGCGAAGGCCGCATCGTGTTTATCATACGATGAAAAACAATCTTGTTCACCTGTATTGTCGGAAGACCTGCGCCATAGAGTCATGACCTCGACTTCTCCATCAAACAGTCACCCCGATAGGCGTAGCCAGGCGAGGACGCCTCCCAGGCAACACAAGAGATCTTCCAATGCGTCAGTAGTCACTCCGCCCTTTGACAACGGTCCTGACTGAATCATGAGACCACAGATGCGAGCGTTGTAGGCGACAGAAAATAAAATGCACCGAGGGCCGTCCATGCGCTCCGTGCACCAGGCGCAAGCTCCCATGCGAGTCCGATGAGCGAGCGCAGAGCGTGCTTATAACCAGAGAGTTTGTCTGCCTCATTCTACAAGTGGAGAGCTCACTGACAAAAATCAACTTTCAGATATTTGTTGTACCTAGAAGAGAAAGTCGCCAGCAGCAAACAAGACCCAGGCGTTGGACCGCCGCCTCGAGAGCCGCCTCCGGAAACAATTAGGCATGGGGTAGTGCCTACTAGCACCACCACAGGTGAACTCAATGAGTCTTTCAACTCAGCGCCGAGGCATAGGGGCGCGTCTCAAGCAGATTACGAGGCACCAGGATGGAACAACTTGACAAATCCCATGTCCACTGGGCCGTCCATGTTCATGACCTCGGACAGTGGAAGACAATGTGCGTCAGATATGACATGATAGCCCGCAGCCATCATCTGTTAGCTTCCCATTTTGCTAACCCACGACTTCTAGACTACCTTGGAGTATCCTCTAACTGGTCCTTCACGAGACGGATCCTCAGCATGACGTACGAATATGTCCACCAAAGCACGGTTCCATCTCCAGGGCTTATCTTTGATGGCGAAACTTATGATGTCGACTGTGATGAAGAGGACCAGGCAGTTGATGCTCACTCCACCACTAAGACTAAGACTGTCGTCTCGATTCCCACCAAAGAGTATGCCATCCATCTAATCCATACTGTTAAATTCCATTGCTGCCAACTATTTCATCTGTACGATGAACATGAGTTCATGGGGTTGTTGGACGCATTTTACTCGCAACCATCGCCACCCACGCCGAGCGGAAGAGAGCAAAAATTATGGTACATTCACTTTTTGCTTTTACTTGCTTTCGGAAAAGCCTTTGTCTCAAGAAAGCGTCATGGCAGGCGACCGCCCGGGGCAGAGTTCTTCAGCCGAGCATTGGAGCTACTGCCCAGCACGGTAACCCTCTCTCGAGAACCTATCAGATCGGTGGAGATTTTGATTTGCCTCTCGCTGTACACACATTGTCTCGACTACAGGATCTCGGCATACAACTACGTAGGTCCGCATTCCTCTTTACTCCGATGTCGACTAACCCTCGTGGCAGATCGGTCAGGCCATAAGGTTGGCGATGAGCGAAGGCATGCACACCAACGTATCCCCTCAGCAAGTCGGTCAAGAAGTGGCACAAAGATGTCGAAAGATATGGTCTACTGTGCATGTGCTCGATTGCGAGATGACCTCCTGGCAGGGAATGCCCCCCTCCGTTAATGATGATGATGTCTACACGCCATTGCCAGAATTTCCGAGGGATCCTGGCCTGGCTCATGCTCTCGCGATGCGGATCAAATTATCGCATGTCATCGCTCGTGTGAATAGATGTAGGCCAAAGCCTTGTTCTTAGCTTTCGTAATCATGATTAACATATCTTGCCATAGCAATCTACGGCGCTGACGGGCGAATGGACAGCAGTTTTCTAATGCGAACTAAAGAAGCATTACCAGGGATTGCAGAGCTCACCGACACACTTCAAAAGGATTTCCCCCTTACTCTTGACGACGCAGCGACGGGAATCTCCAGGCTGTCTGCCCATATACATCTCCTCTACCACCAGGTACATCTCTTCACTTTGGGCTGATACCCTCTTGCGACTCGTGCTGGATCTATCCGCTAACAACCCATTGCAGTGTATCATTCTTGCCACGAGGCCTTTGTTATTTTGTCTACTGAAGCTCCGACTAGATCGAGGTAGTTCCGGTCTGGGCAATTTGCCTCCCTCGCCCACAGTCCAGAGCCTCGCGCAAATGTGCTTGGACTCTTGTTTCCAAATCATTCGAATTTTAGAGTGCTTACAACAGCAAGAGCTGCTAGGTAAGGTTTCCAGTGTGCAGTAGGACATAAAGACTGACGAGTGAAAGAATCGTTTCTCGTATTCGACCTTGAGGCACTCTCCATATCAACTACAAATATTTTGCTGGCACCCGCAATCACCACTGGATCAACACCCAACCAGCCTCTGATAATACAAAAAGCGTTCTCCATTTTTGACGAGCTTGTTGCCAACGGCAACCGAATAGCAGAATTAGAGCGCTCCGAGCTGCAACAGTTGGAGGGGCTTCTCTCGGCTGCTCTGCAGCACGATCGGCCGATGCCGGCCAACCAGATTGATGTGCAGCCACCGAGCTACGCTGAAGCCTCTGCAATGGATATATTGCCACCACCTATACCTCCGGAAATAATTCAAGGAGAGCTGGACGAGCCTTTATCTGGTATGGGTTTTGGCATTCTGTCTACTGAACAAATTATGGACTTGGCAAATTCCATCAATATGGATCACGCAAATTGGATGACACAGGCTATGCGTAGTCCAGATATTTAGCTACTATTCTATGTTGCTCTGCATAATGTGGTAGAGTAAACTGCACTAATCCCTAGTCTCGAAGGCCAGAGTTGCAAGTGCAATCCATGTTTGAAGATGCTCAAGACAATTGAGACAATACTCTTAGCGGCCGAAAATGCCAAGATGTCTATGCCAACTTGATCCCCCTGCTCATTCGGCATTATTCTCCTGTGACGCCTACATATGCTGTCATTTGGAACAACTCCAATGCCCAGAGGGACAGTTCAAGTATACATTGTTTACTGCGAGATTCGTTGCTCCTGGCTCCACTGCTACGGGTGGCAGCCAGCCTGTGCCAGGTCCTTTGTGCTAGATCGATCCACGCGAATATGCTGGACATATGGTCTTGTTGGGGGTCCGTATTTCATGGCTAAAACAAGGTGACTTCATACACTCTGGAGCTGGCCTCCTGCAGACATACAGCTTTACAGGAACTAGATCAAGATAGTGGAACTCACTCGATGGGATTGATTGGCTATGGGACATGGAAAGCTGATGGTGACCTTGAACGGGGTCTAAGAATTTACCGAGCCAAAAGTGTTCCCGCATTGGCCGTAACGGCTCGGAGTTTGATGCCCAATTCGGCGCCGTCGCCTCCAGCCGTAGCCGACAGCTTTGTGCGGATAGTCAGCCACTATACCTTCCTTGGTGGTAGCTTCAATGCCAAATATTGTATTCAACAGCGACTTTCCGGAGGGGTTTCCACGTGAGCTTCTTCCCATGCAAGTGTAAGATATTTTTAGTTTGAAGCATCATAGTTTTGTCTAACTCAGTAGTCGGGCTGTTTGGGTACATTCATTTCCTCACTGGTGGTCAGATTTCAGTCCACGAACCCCAAACGCTTTCGCTGTCTCAATCTACCTGGAGGCTTTGCTTCTACATCACTACCTCCATCCCAGCATAATAAAAGGCTGCTCGAAAGGAAAGGGTTACTTGTTATCTTGCAGGGTAAGCGGGCAAGGGCGGGGATCAAGGACAAGGGTGTATTCATCTTGCAGTAACCATGGCGCTAATAGACTTCCGTATCTGCAAGTGATAAGCAATGTGTAAGCAGTTTTACCCGACTCGGAGGCTACGTCCGGCTCGACTTGTTCGTCTGTGTGGATGTCTACATGACGTCGCATCATCGGGACACCACCCGTAGCGTCAGACATCCACCGGCAACGGCAGCCAATGACTGCACGGTCGGCCCATGCGACCGATGCCGCACTCCACTATGTAGTGGAGCAAGTGCTTTGGGCCGGTCGCGCTACGGCTCGAGTCCCGGTGCTCCAATTAACTGCAGGCCTCCCCATCCAGGGCCAGGGAAGAATGGTACTCCTAACAACTTCCGTAATGGTAATGGCCGACAGTGAGTGACAAGCAAGGATGTAATGTAGTCATAAGCATGGTTTACCCTGGGAATCGTGTTGCCGTCCCGCTCATTGCCAGATGCTTTAGATTGCAAATCTGATGGATGGAGGAGCATTGCATGGCTGCTGAAGTCAAATCCTGGGGTATGTATTGTAAGGGAACTGCTCAATAGTATACACTTTCATGACGCATAAACAAAGGCTCTCCTGTGGGCCACCACATCAAACGGAGTTGGAGTTGTCGGCGCATGTCCATGCTGCAACGCCACCAGATAGCTTGTATGAATCGATAATGCCAACAATCGACCCGTAAGTGCCAGCAATCATCAAAAATGTACCCGAGAAGATAACAAAAACGCTGAAACCAACCATGGCGACCCACTTCCAAGACCTTTCTTGCTTGCCCTGGCTCCAGTTATCGTAGAGCCACATGCACGCGTAGGGCTGGAAGCACATGAGCGTACCCAGCAAGGCACCGATAAGTGACACGAGGCCTCCGAATACAGGGATGCCACTGGCAATGAGATAGGCAACGAGAGTCGTGCCGAAGGTGCATCCCAGCCAGGTACCCCAGTGGATAAAGGTGTGTGACGTAAGATGGTCGGAGCCTCGGAGGACGCGAATGAATATGTACTTGGCCGGCAGCTAGGTATAGTGTTAGTGATTTATCATGCATAAGCCCAAACTGTGCCAACTTATACTTACGTGAATAACAATGGTCGTAGTGGCCAAGAGGCCGGGTAGCGCCAGACCGTAGCAGACCTTCTTCATCAAGACACCTGCAGACCCAAGGGCGGGCGAGGCAACATAAGAGCCGGCAAAGTAGTAAACCACAATACCAATGGCGAGGTAGGTCGCCGTAACACCAGACTGGCAGATCATCAGGGATCGGGTGTAGAGTCTAGGATCTCGCATTTCAGCGACGATGGCGAAGAAAGCGGGCGTGCCCGCGTATGCGAAGATGAGAGATGACACGGCCGAGATCGCCTCGGTGAAGGAAGGATTCTTGAAGAGCTTGTAGTCGGACTCCCAAGAGCCAGTCTGCGGTGCCGCTGCAGGTCGATCTTGAATGCCAACAGCAATGGTAACAGTAAGAACTTGGGTTGCGATCAGTATCTGCTGCTCTGTAGGACATTTAGATTGAAGAGGAGGCACTTACTGGAGGCAAGAATACAAGTCAGGCCAACCCAAGCAATCCAGCTGATTTTCCCTAAGGTCTGGATGCTGGAGAGCATGAGCCCGACAATGGCCGCAACAGCGACAAAGATAGCCGTGCAGGCTCCATGTGTTGACACTGCATTTAGGCCAATGGAAATGCTGAGAATTCCGGAACCCGCAACAAAGATCCAATCTGTGGAAACCGGTCAGTATTCGTGAAAGAGGAAGGAGTTCTAGAGCTGTACTGACACAGGCAAAATGCACCGCCGAGAAATTCACGTCCAATGCGACCAAACAGCAATCCACCGACGTCGGCAATGCTATAGACCTCGGGATGTCGAAGTTTAAAAACTCCAACAATGTAACTCGACCAAGTTGTGATACCGGCGATAGTCAGCAAACAAATTACGCCAGGAATGAGGCCCAATGCGTCGAACGCCGCAGGAATCGAAAGGACGCCCAGGCCAATCATGGTCTTCATCATCAGGGCTACAGTTCCAATCCAACCGACCTAAAAAGAAATGGTTAGTCCGCAATTGTCACCTGGGATAAATGCGGAACACCTACATCGCGATAGTTCGTATCGCCGTCGCCCATTTCGCCGAAAACAGCATCACGAGCGCTCTCCACATGGTCCGCAGCGCCGTGACCATAGGAAGGGGCATTGGTGAGGTCTGAGGCTTCGTGCTTCATCATGTCGGAGTCTGAATGAGGAGTTGTGGACTCTTTCTCCTCGTCGTGATACATGGTGGCGAAAATGTTGGAGAGGGAGGGGGCGGGTTGGTTTAAGAAAGATGTGAGACAGTTGAGCACCGTAAACTCGGCGTTGCTTGCATGCGGCTCTAGACTGTGAATGAGGAGGTAAAACACAAGTGCTGATGAGGCTCGAGGAGAATCCACTACGGACGAGATGGCCAAGGGGTTTTATCATCGAGGCCGAGATACGTCCGTGTCAATGTTCAATGCCAATCAGGGAGACTGCCCACCGCTGTGCCCGAGCCTGTCGTCACTGTCCGGGGATGTCCAAGGCCCGCGGCTACGCTAACCCCAGGCCTCATGTCGCGTGTCCGAAACGCCCGAGCTTGGAAACTGGGGTGAAAATTGGAGAGACGGACAGTTTCCGACTCCACCGGGCCGCATCACTTCCTGCATGGTGGGGTGCTACGGATCAGTCCCGTTGCTTTCTTGCCTTCAGCTATCGAACCAAGCACCTCTCCCCGTTCCGGGTCGAGTGGCGTCCAATCCGGGGTAATCGTGGGGAAATGGATGCCCTACGTAGTGTTGGTATCAGTCAACAGATAGACAAGGTTCCACCGAGAAGTCTGCCGATCGTGTTCTGGGCTAATGGGGAGCGGAGCCTGCAAGTTAGGTTCCGTAGCCCCCGGTATGACTCGTTATCTGCTGGCATCCTGTAGCTCCCATCTACGCTCCTGAAGCCCCGACTGACCTGGACAATTGGGAGACGCCTCATTCCTGTGAGCATAGAAGCTTCCATTGACAGATACTACCAAGCCCTCCATTCCGTCGTTCTCTTGTGCCAAAGCCCCCAATCACCTTCGCTGGGCCCTGGCCTAGGAGGCAATGGCACCCACTTCTGCCCGGAGCCGCAGCGGCTGCCTTGAATGCCGAAGGCGCAAGCAGCGGTGCAGCGAAGACAAACCGTCTTGTTTGATGTGCCAGCGACGAAAAGTGAGCTGTCGCTATCCACCCGCTACAACTGCATCGTCGTCACCATACAGGGTTACCGTCGCCGGAGAGCATACTTTCTTGCCTTTAGCATCAAGCGAAGCCACTTGTTCCTTCATTCACCTTGGAACCGACGACTTCAGGCTGGTATGTCCGCAATACGCCTCGGACGGATTCGTGGACTGTTCCGAGCTTTACCACTTTCGGGAGGGTTCGGTCACGCAACAAGTCATCGCTCGTCACCTCTTTTCATGGGTGCCACGGACCAAAGGCGTATCGTTCTGTGACATGGACATGGAGAATACACTAATACAATACTGTAAGTCCTATCTGCATCTTCTCTTATCCAAATGCAGCCTTTGCAGCTGCTTACATGGATCTAGACCTCGAGGTTATCAGCATGAGCCGCGTCTACATCCCCACCGAGTCTAATCTCTTTTCCCACTCCATACTGCCGGTCTTGGGCTCCGGAGAAGGACCGGTCCGATCAGCAGTTCTGGCCATGAGTGTCATGGAGTGGGGACTTAAGGATACAGGGAGTCTCAACAACGCTGCCATGATAGCCGGTCAATACAAGCTACGGGCACTTCGTCAGCTTCATCAGACCCTAGAATGTCGAGAAAGAGCAGAGGAGAGTCTGTTGGCTTGCATTCTGCTAGCGTCCGCGGAAATCTCCCAGGGCTCAGACGCTGCATGGTTGCAGCACGTCCGGGGCGCCTTGGCCATCCTTGACGCATCGGGGGACAAGATCAACGCTGCCTTGGCTGGTTCGGTGCTCCGTTACTGCCAGCTCCGCTATGTCTTGCTGAGAACAACAGAGCGTCAAAGTAGCTCGCACCTCTTACAAAAGCCTGAGAGTAACGGTAATGAGCGCTTGGATCGTCTCCTTCTTACTCGCTTTGCATCTGACAAGCACTCGAGAGAGCTCGTCGACCCGCAATTGGGCTGCTCGTTGGAAATGCTCGATTTAATATGCCAAATATCCATGATTGAATGCGATTCCACAGAGACCCACCCATCGCTTACTCTCAGAGATGCATACCACACTCTCGGTCTATCTCTAGAACGAGGAATACTCGAATTGGCCGTTGTGATTGCCCATGACATGGACGAATACCTAGCCCAAAGTTCGGAGTGCTTTAGGATCGCCGCTCTTATTTACCTACAGCTTGCTGTCTTTCGAACGCCCTTGAATAATCAGAAAATAAACATGCTACACAAAACCCTCTTGAATTATCTTGGAAAAGTCATAAGCAAACAATGTCAATCAAGGCGGTCCTTTCCCATGTGGCCGTTGTTCGTGGCAGGATGCACAAGCCTGTTAGACGAGCAGAGAAAGTCAGTACTACAGCTGTTTGAACTTTTGGAGGGAAAGTGGCCTGTGAGCAACATATCTACGGTCTCGAGGGTTCTGTGGACGATCTGGCAAACTCGAGATCTCGATGCCTCCATCACGAGCTGTCGGCCAGATGATTGGCGACAAACCATTGAGAAGTTTGGTTGGAAACTATCGCTGTCTTGATCCCATGTAACTTATGATGCGCTAAATAATGATACCATTCGCTCAACCTAGAGACGAGCGCCTTCAACCCGCTGTTGCTCTTTGACCAAGTCGCCAATTTCCTTCGCTGTACCCACGCGCCAGCTCACTGCATCTCCCCACGCTTCTTGTGCCACACCTGACTTCCACTGCCACCGAGGCAGCTTCTGGCGTCCTTCTGCAAGGAGCTCTAGCACCCATTTGCCCACAATCGGTGTCATCTTGAAGCCATGACCGGAATCTCCAGACAGCACGATCAATGAATTTAAAGTGCCCGGGACAAAGTCAACGCAGTACTCCGAGTCGGCTGTGTCAGAGAACCAACAGAACTTGTTGTCAACGAACGGGCGGTCGGCCAGCCACGGGAGTGTTTCCCGCAACAAGGTCCTTAGTTTCCGTTCGTCCTCGGGCGGGACGAACCCACCCCAGCCGTCATCTGTGATATCCTGCGGAGGCAAAGACAGACCATCAGACCCCATGTTCGTGTAGCCCGCCCCAAGCGGACACAACTTGAAAAGGCGAGTGACGGGGTCTGGCTCGAAGAAGAATCCCAGGTCTCGCACATTGACAACGGGAATATTGCGGAGAAGACTTGCCTCATCCTCGGTCAACTGAATGTGTACCACCGACCAGCATCTGGCGACGGCAAACTTGCCGATCTCGGGTATTATGGACGCAGCATTGGCACCCAGGGCGCAGACTGTTAGGCTAGCATTGTGGACACGTCCATCGGCGGTGCAAACTCCTGTGCAGCGACCCGAGGCGTCGTATTGGACAGCTTCGACCTTTCCGATTTTTTCGCCCATCAGAAAGCGGACACCTTTGGACGCACAGTACCGCTGCAGCCGTCCTAACGTGTCGCCTGAGTGGGCATAGCCAGCAAGGCGGTTGAAGTAGCCCTTGAAGCCGGTGAGGTTCCCGGTCAGGGCCCAGGCGTATTTATTAAAGTCCTTCTTCTCGCGCAAAATTTGCGTTTCATTTGCAAAAGCTGAGTTGCCAGCGACAGACTTGAGGTTCTTGGTCAGAGTCTCGATGGACTTTTGGGGTGCTCTGCCCGAGGTGCAATTGATGTAGCCGGTCTGGTGATATTGAGGACCGAAAAGAGGTGTTTTCCAAGCTTGAATGGCCTCCAGTGTCAAATTGGTGTAGAATGGATCCTCGTATTCCGCCCGTATGATCTTGTTCAGGTCATTCGCAGCGGAATAAGGTGATGGTGCGCTTGGGGCTCGTTCAAAGACTGTAATGTTTGTGTGTCCAGACTCAACCAGATGCAGTGCAGTCGAAAGACCCCACGCGCCGGCGCCGAGGACTGCGATGGGTGACGATTTGTCCATGATGAGTGTTGTGGACGGAGGGGGGTGAAGTGGCTATACGGTTGCGACGGAGGGGAAACCACAGCTCTACCCTCCGTCTATATGTACAAGAATGGGTTGCACGAATAAAGTACAAACGTGAGGTTTGCAATGACGGCCTGTTCTCCGGTGCCGGGACGGTGCCTGGACAAGTGGCCCACGCTACTAATCCCGTGGTTAGCGTAAGCGATGCGGAGATCTGAGATGGGGGGAACTTTAGGGTCAACGGCAAGTTGCCGACTCGCTTTTCGGGGAAACAGTTCATCACATGGGAAGCACATATGGCTAATCGTTCGTTGTAACGTACGACGTGGTGCAAGACTGCGATATCGGCAAGGCTGTATCTTGCGAACGTAGCGGCAAATGTCAACTCCGAGATGCTTGGCTTGGGATTCGACGATCCAACGCTTATACAAAGACGACACATTTGCGCCAGGAGCAACCCAGATTGTTTTGCAAGCTTAGAATTTATTTAGTTTTTCTACATCTACTGATTACTAGGATAAAGTACATTCTTAAGAGTCTTAAAGTCCTCCTTCAAAGTTCTCGGAGACGCGAATCGCTGCACCAAGCCAACGCTGCCTGCCTTGTCGTTGGTCCCGCTGCTTCTGCCGCCACCAAAGGACTGCTGCCCAATTACTGCGCCCGTAGTTTTGCAGTTTGTGTAAAAGTTCCCGGCCGCATATCGCAGCTTCTCCTCGGCCAGCGATATGGCATCCCTGTCACTCGCGAAAACGGCACCAGTGAGGGCGAACCCGCCACCGTGGCCATCAATAGTCTCGAGGATGCCTTCGTAATCTGCATCCGGGTAGACATAGACCATCAGCACAGGTCCAAATAGCTCCTTGTGGAAAAGCTCGTGATTAATTGTCTTGGACACGTAAACAGATGGCTGGATATAAAGCCCTTCTGAGCTGTCATACGTTCCACCGTAGACTCTCTCAAGGCTGGAATCTTCATTAGCCGCGTCAATGGCACGAGTGATTTTGTCGAAAGAATCTTTGTGAATGACAGGGCCGAGGAAGTTCTGCCATTCCTCAGGTGGGCCGACCTTCACCTCCTGCAGCTCTCCCTTCATTTCAGCCAGGAATCGCTGCGCTTGGCTCTCAGCGACGTATACTCTGGAGCATGCAGAGCACTTCTGTCCCGAGTATTCGAAAGCCGCCCGGATAGTGTGCTTGACCGCGCTGGAAACATCCGCTGAGCCATGGATCAGGTGGAAGTTCTTGCCAGACGTTTCGCCAACCAGACGCGGCAGCTCCCGAAATCTTTGAGACGCAATGCCCTCTGCTGCCTTCAGATGGAGATTGCGGAAAACTTCAGAGGAGCCGGTGAAGTGCAACGCGGCAAAGTGCGGGTGGTTGAACACTAGGTTAGTGATTTCTACTGCGTCTCCAGGCACGAACTGAATCACATTGGGAGGAAGACCGGCTTCCAACAGAATCTTATGCACTAGGGAACTTGCGTGGATGGAATGTGGCGACGGTTTCCAGACCACAACGTTGCCCAGTAGGGCGGGAGCAGAGACGAGGTTGCCCCCTATGGCGGTAAAGTTGAATGGCGACACGGCATAGACGAAGCCTTCAAGGGGACGCCAGTCGATGCGGCTTCAAACTGTTAGCTGCGGCATCTCCTCATTACCATGCTATGATGAATATTACCCATGCTCGCCCGGCGCAGTCAGCTCAGGCTGATTCTCGTACACCTTTTGCGCAAAAGAGACATTGAAGCGGAAAAAGTCGGCCAGCTCAGCAGCGGCATCAATTTCGGCCTGCCACGCGTTCTTTCCTTGCCCCAACATGGTGCTTGCGAGCAGTTGATCACGATATTTGCCCGTCACGAGCTCGGCCGCGCGAAGAAAGACGGCCGCTCGTTCGCTGAACGGCGTGGCGGCCCATTTCGCCTTGGCTGCCAGCGCGGCATCGATCGCTTTCGAAATATCCTTTTTCGATGCTGAAACGGACTTTGCGAAAATTTGGCGTTGCAATGAAGGCATCCGAGTCTCCACCAGACTGCCATCGCTTGTTTTGACCTCGGAACCTCCAATGACGGGAGCAACGCTGAGCGGGAGCTGGGATTTCAATTGCTCGAGAGCCAATGTGAGGCTTTGTCGTTCGGGCGAAGAAGGTGCAAAATTTCGCTGAGCTGCGGTCAAAGGCGAATCGCAAATTGTCATGGAGGACAAGAACTTACGTTGGCTTCATTGAAAGGCTTTGGAATCTTGAATTGGCCTGCAGTAGAAAGCAATGATCTCTGACTTAGGCTGATACCCGCCTTCGCGGGATGTCGAAACCCTCGCGATAGCATTGTTCGATACATTTTTGCGAAGGAGGAGGATACGATTCACTCTCGAGGCTGCCGAAATTACGGCAAATTACTGAAAATGATGCCCGGAGTTGCTCTGACAAGCACCTACACAACAGCTGGATAACATCGACCGTCAACCCTGTCAACAGGACCCCTCTTACATGAAGCCTGGGGAGCTTATCATCGGCTACGCTAACCACGGACAGCGGCAGACGTTGGGCCCACTCCACCACCATGGGCGGCACCGGCAAAATCCGATGGGTTCGGAGCTCTAACCGTAGTGTACGCCCACGCACCCCTGCAACTCGGCGATTGTAATTGTAATGGAAGACTAAGAAGCGTCGCGTACGCTTACCTCACGCCGGAGGCTGCCGAACCCTGTGACACTTGCTTATCTCCAGCATGCTAATCATCCTAGCAAACGCGGGGGAAGCAGTGCTCTTAGCGGATGCGTTATCGGTGCTTCGGATGTCTGGGGTTTACATCTGGACTCAATAGCCTCGTGACTTCTTTATCGGTTAGTTTCAATGTGCCACGTAGTCGAATAGCGAAGATAGGTATTTGAGAGCACTGCCTACACGATATTTGTCCTTATCAGCAGTATCATCATCAAAGGGCAACTCCTTTTATGTTCTCTGCTCGTCGTTGACGAGCACCACCTGGCGAATTTTGGTTATCCCACAATCCCTGTTACCCAGCTTACATGTCAACCTTTCTACTGCGAGTCCACCAAAGGACTCTTCCGTTCCCATCATCGCTGTCCTTGGTTGCTGCGAACGCCCGAAGCAAAAGATTCTTCAATTCCCAAACCTCGACGCAAACGTCAGCAACAAACGGTATCAGGCATCAGAATCCCCTACTGGTTGCGGGCTTGGCTACTGCCTCCAAAAGGCAGACAGGTCTCGGGGTCCTACCTCTCAACGTCCTACTGCGTTCTTTGGCTGTCCTATCAGTCGCGTCCCTGCCACAGCCACTTCTGTCATTCTTGATACGAAACGTTAAGAGACGCAGCCGTACTATAGAATCTTCCTCCCTTCTTCGCAACCTACTTCGCGGCACATTCTACAACACCTTTTGTATTGGGGAGGGGGTAGAGGAGATTACAAGAAATGTGGACGAGCTTCGTCGCACGGGTATTCGCGGTGTCATCCTCGCGTTTGCACGAGAGGCCACCGTGAACACTGAAAGAAGTCTGGAAACACCATTGACGATCGAAGAGCCCGAGATACGAGCATGGGTTCAATTCAATATCGAAACTATTGAAAAGCTCCGTTCTGGAGACTACCTCGCTGTGCGATGTACAGGTGCTGGCAAGGCTACATTGAGGGCCATGGATCGCTTTTCGGAAAGCACGGCAGCCTTGGGCGCGGACAATGTTCCGCAGCCTATTGCTGCTGAGATTGAAGCCTTCAGAACAGCCCTCCACGAGATCTGCACAGCTGCCGAAGAAAAGGGGATCCGGATACTCATAGACGCCGAGGATATCAAGCGTCAAGTCGCCATAGATTTCGTGTCTCTTGTAAGTTAGCTGGCAAAACCACACAAACTCATAACAACTCACATGACCGCAGGACCTCATGTCGAGATTCAACAAGGGTAGCCACGCCATAATACTTAACACGTATCAGATGTGAGTTGAGAAAGCACCTTTGATTCTGCATCAATCTGACAAGGGCGACACAGGTATCTCAAGGCTGGCATTGCCAAGTTGAGGAGACATTTGCACTATTCCGTGGAAAACAATTTCATTCTCGGGGTCAAAATGGTCCGTGGTGCCTACATTCACACAGAGGCAGACCGGGTCCTCCTCCACGACACCAAAGAAGATACCGACAAGTGTTATGACGATGCTGTCAGGCTTCTCGTCTTGGGAGATGAGTCTGATAGCTCAAATACTCAGATGATAGCGCGAGAACCCAGCGGCAAACCGTGGACAGCGGATGTAATGCTTGCCACTCACAACGCTCATAGTGCCAGGGAAGCTCTACGGCTTTACCGTCGTGTATTCCAAGGATCGGGGGAAAAGCGGGCAACGACAGGGCTGAATAGCCTGGCCTTCGCGCAACTCAAGGGTATGGCTGACGAGCTCACTCTCGAGCTCTCTTCCGAGATTGAGCAGTTGACATCAGAGCTCGGACAGTCCGTCTCGCAGACCAAGCCCACACCTGCGAGTCCATACCCAAGCATTGGGATCTACAAGTACTCTGTCTGGGGCTCGTTCAGAGAGTGTCTACTGTACATGCTGCGGCGGGCGGAGGAGAACAAGGATGCCGTGGCGAGGAGCAGAGGAACGGCCATGGCGATGCTGAAAGAGTTGCTTAGACGATTGATGCCATTTAGAGCGTAGGTTCATAGTAAATTGAGTATTTGATTTGAAGAATACTCGCGGTGTCTCCGTGTGTGAACCTCTTCTGGTATTTTCGGGCCATGGGTAGCTTCACACCAACTCGAACAGAGACAGTGTTTCGATGATGCCTCGTCTATGGAGATCTCTACCTGGTCTGGAAATCGCCCCCGCGGGGTCCCCGGATTTCGGATTGGGAGTCATCATGATTGACTGCCGATGTACCTCGCGGGAACGCCAGAGAAGCATGGAAGAGGGGGTTCTGGCTGGGCTAGCGTATGCGACGGTTCCCACAACTCGGGCCCATCCGGTTGAGTCTCATGGGCCACCGGATCGTTTCCCGATTCCAAGCTTAAACCAAGACCGGAAGCCTGTCCCGACTGTATTGTATGTCAAACACGAAGGATTACCCATATCTTGGCCTGCGGATCTAGCGATTCACGGTCAATTCCACCCTCCAATATCCGTACCTGGCCCGGCCGCGGCATGCCTCTCTGATTGCCGTTCAGCTTAGACACTTGGGATTTTGGCTTAGGGACATTCACACTTCAAGAATTGACCTTGCTAAAATGATGTTCTCGTCAGCCGATTCCATTGCCACCAATGTGGGCGCCGCAGCTGTTGCGTCTGCCACAGTATCCCCTCTGGTATCAGTGATTGACAGGTATGTATCGTGATTACCAATTTCCTTGATTCAGTCCGTCACTATGGTGGCTCCGAATCAATTCGATAATGAAAATAACTCGTACAGTTCCATCATCCGAAAGTCGGCGACGGGGCAATCCATTGGGTCATGCTTGAAATTCTCACTGAAGGCGATTGCAAAAAGCCCCATGACTCTGGCGCGTTCCCGACCTTTCCATCTTGTTTTCGGAGTGTACTTCTTCACATATGCAACTGCAAACTTCATTGACTCAGCATACGCTGCCAAGGAGGGTCTCTCCCCTGCAACTCAAACATCCACGGGGACCAAGTTCGTCGCGACAACTGCAGTAAGCACTGGTCTCTGCATATACAAAGACGCGCGACTGGCCCGCTTGTTTGGAGTCGCCCAGAGTGCCGTTCCGATGCGAAGCTACCAACTGTTCTTGCTTCGTGATGCAGTCACAGTGTACGCCTGTTTCAACTTGCCAACCATCATGGCCCCGTGGCTCGCGCATCTAGCATCTTCCACGGAGATGGGCAGGTACGCGAAAGCCCTAAAGTCAGAGGCGGTCAGCCTAAAAACGTCACAACTTCTCCTGCCAGCTATGGTTCAGCTGGTAAGCACACCGATTCATCTCCTCGGACTCGACTACTATAACAAGCAAGCACCGATCTCTATTTGGACACGATTGAGGACAGTCAGAGACAACTTCGGCCCGTCGGTGATGCTTCGCGTCCTACGAATCGTGCCGGCGTTTGGGTTTGGCAATGTCATCAACACAGAAGCCAGAGAGGCCAGACTTGAATCATCGCGAGAAAAGAAGCAGGAGAATGCGCATCGCCTTCCTGCTAGGCAATAAGCAATTCGAGCAGCCATAAAATCTTTATGCTGTCAAGACCTTAAGCCAACTGCTAGGGGGATAGTTCCACCAGCAAGCACAGCGTCTTCCTTTACTTCAAACCAGCAGTGACTCACCCAGGGCGTTCACGTCATTTCGAGGAGAATGCATTCCAACAACGTAAAATTGGCCCTTCAATGGTCAATTCGCCATTTGATCAATCCTGCTAACCGCGCCTGTTTGAGTGCATAACAATTCATCTTTCGTGCTAGGCAGGCACTTTCAATGACGAGGCGCCGAAATCGAATCTGCAGACTGACGCTGCTGACGATATCTGGCATGTCTCAGTTGGCTGCACGCTGGCTGGCTCGACCGTGAACATGCAGTGGAGCCTTTCAGAAAAAGTAAAAGCTGAGAAGGAATACAGGAAAGGCGGTCAAGATATTACTACTCACGCGACCACGATTTCTAGACGCACTACCCATGTGCCAGTCACACGCATGCGACTGATAAGATTCCTCATCGCCACTCTCTATTGGGCCATGCAGACAAGTCGTTGTACGCAGTACTTCGAATAACAGCATCATGCGAATCCACCGGCTTGAGACGGTGATTAAGTGGCTTCCTTAGATAGGTCTCTCCCTGAAATCTTGTATTAAATTTGCTTCATTACATTGGGCTCGTGGAGAGTTCATATTGAGTAGAGGAGATTGGATGTCACTTGGGATTTTGCAGAATGATCTCGAGCAAAGGCATCCAGCACCATCAAGAAGCGATGGGAATTGATAACCAGGAGATTGTGATAGAGAAACTCGGAAAGTTTAGTCTCTACACAAACTCGACTTTATGCATGCGTGGCGAAGTAGCGCCTAAAAGCCTAGGCCATGTTGGATATTGGCGAGGCTCGATGTCAGCCAGTGTATTCCCGGGACAATCTCTCAAGCCGAAACCTAGAACATGTTCATCCTACAAATAGTTAACACAGCTTTTCTCCGCTTCGGTACATAGAATCGCCTCGATTGTTATACGAGAGCTTTCTCGGGCTTGCAATTTTTGAAGTATGCGGTTGAGTTCACAGATTGAGCACCAACAACATTCTCGCTGAATCCGCTGCCTGTGGATTGAGCAGATTGTAAATGTTCAATACTAATCATGTGTCACATTTGACTGGGCTACAAAATCCAATCAAAGGGTGGGCTGTATCAGTTGTTACCCAGCCTGAAAACACTGGCGCTGCAGATTGACAGGGTCAGGCCCCTGTAAGATTCTTGAAGGTTCCATCCACGTTGCCAACCAGAACTCCGAGCTTCTCATCTCGGCCAACCCAGGCTTGATCAGAGTTCAGCTTTCCATACAGAAAGGTCGACTGCTTCGATGCATGTCTTGAGAGTTTTCTTTTGTTAACAAGCGCTGAACTCCGAAGTGCCGCTTTCGCAGACACCGCGGCAACCTTTCCACTTCCATAACGGCTACGAAGACATAAGAAGCCGATTGTTTGGAACCCTACCCTTGATTCTGACTGAGATTAACCACCGTCCTTGTCCAGTGGTGCATGGTTCGTGTCTGCGACCAATTCAGTCGGCATCATTCCCAGTGCTGGCAGATCCCTAAATAATCTTGACTAGCCTTGACTAGCCTCTGTAGTTCCACCCAGCTTTGTCGCCCCGGTGGGGTTGCGTCATCACTCGACCATCCTGTCAGATCGGGCTAGCTGAAGAAGCTTTTCTTGGCTCGAGGCCCACGGTGTCGTTTGGTTGGACAGCAGCGTACGGCGTTGCCAAGAATCCACTTCGACGCCCAGCGTTGCACACCGACCATACGGGGGGCAAAAAAAAGAACTTCGATCAGCAAAAAGGGCTCATCAAGCTCTTGCTGTCTGGCGTGACCACGAGAGTCGGGCGAGCCGTTGGCGGAGGCTTTCGCGACGTCCGCTACGTCCCTCATTTTCCCTATTCAAGAGAGAAGGACCAAAGGTTCAGGGTGTGAAGACTCTGTGTGCTACTGCGCTACAATTTCGTCATCGCAAAGCTCTGGCGACCTCCAGAGCACGTCAAAGAGAATGGCTGAAGACGAGGCACCCCTCAGCATCGACACAAACAATATCAAAGATTGGCGATCAATAGTTACGCTCATTGTTTTTGTCATTACCAGTGAGTTACGGCGTCTGTGGGGCTTGAGATGAACCACAATTCGTCTCACAGAGCGAATGCATTGGCTAACCAATCACTTCTTTCTCACCACTTAGATCTTGTTGTACTATTCCCCTTTCACATTCCACTTTACATCCCCAGATCAATATCGAATGGATTTCTAGACACGCTCAGTGCTATTCGCATCATCCCTCCTCGGCAAGCCGACCACGGCCATAATCACTTATCGGCAACCACTTCTTCTGCCAGCGATGGCTTCAGGCCTCGTTCTGTGGCCGCTGACAAACCGTCACGCTTCGTCAGGGTCAACTTCCCCATGAATTTTATCTCGGCACCTATCATCGCGGATCTCTTCCTTCTTGCAATCCTGGCGATCGGCCGTGAGGAGGTCAAGGGCGGTACAGTTGGCGCACAAAACATTGCCCCATACGATGTCATGGTCTTCTTCGTCACTCTCGCTTACATCGCGATATCCGTGGACGCATCTGGCCTCATTCGCTATTTGGCCTTCAAGGTACTCCAGTGGGGAGGTGAGGCTGGCCACCGCCTGTTCTTCTACCTTTACTCTTTTTTCTTCCTTGTTGGCGGCTTCATCGGCAACGATCCCATTGTCCTCTCCGGCACCCCTTTCCTCGCATACATGACTCGGGTTTCCAGCAACATTGCCCATCCGAAAGCCTGGATTCATACCCAGTTCGCCATTGCCAACATTGCCTCTGCGATTCTCGTCTCCTCGAATCCGACGAACCTTGTCTTGGCGGGCGCGTTCAGAATCCGCTTTATCGACTATACCGTCAACATGATAGTACCAGTAGTCATCACGGCAATCTTGTTGTTTCCCTTCCTTCTGTACGTTGTTTTCAGGAACCCAACACTCATCCCGAGAAAAATCGAGATGCACCAGCTCTCCGAAGAAGCAAAAGCCAGGCCGCCAGTGAACCCAAACATTCCATACGCAAGGGGCGATGTTGCGGAGCAGGAGGAACAAGCAGCATCTAACACAGAAGAGGGAAAGTTGCTTTCTCTTGAAGAAATTCTAAACCCTTACCTTGATAGGCCCGGCGCCATTTTTGGAGGCGTCATCATGGCAGCGACCTTGATCACCGTCCTCGTCCTCAACGCAGTCAGGTCTGGTGAGCATGAGCAGCCTGTCTTTTGGGTCACCCTTCCCGCTTCCGTTGTCATGTTCCTTTGGGATCTCGGCTCCGGATGGGTCAACCGCGCAAAGACACGGGAGATTGCCCGACGAGGTCGCGTGGAAGCCGAAGAGACGCGCAATAGACGGGCGATGCTACAAGAAGAAGACACGAGGCGAAATCAGCTCACTCAGGACAAGGCTGCACTGGAAGACACGGGTCATGGTTCAGACATCAAGCTGCAAGTCCTTGACCCTATGCAACGAGACCAACGTACGCATTCCCATGCAGCATCTGTGTCAAATGACGCTCAAGCACCGGAGAATGTCCAATCTGAGAGAACAGCAATAAATGTCGAACAGTCGAAGGAGATTCCTGCCGATGCCTCCACAGCCGGTCCACCCAACAAAACTCCGGAAGCAACTCCGTCTGATCCCGTGACAACCCAATCTGAGCCCACCTCGGGAGGTATGTTGGAGAAGCGAAAAACCTCCAAGGTGCAAGATTCGTCTCCATCTCGAGACTGTGAGTGCACGGGAAGCATGCCTGCCCAACAGCGCCATAAGCACACAACACTTGTGTCCCTCTGCGCTGATGCGCACTTGTGGTGCCAGGAGACTTTCCCCACTGCAACGGCCGTTATGACTCACCTGCCTTTCGCTTTGGTACCATTTGCATTTGCCATGTTCGTCTTAGTTCAGGCTCTGGTTACGAAAGGATGGGTACCTGTATTTGCTTGGGGTTGGGAGCACTGGGTTCGAAAGACTGGTGTCGTAGGTGCTATTGGCGGCATGGGCTTTCTCTCCGTCATCCTCTGCAACGTAGGTCTTCCTCAACCTCCGAGTCATGATCCCCTACTAATATCTCGTAGTTTGCAGGCACGAACATAGGCACTACAATCCTCCTCTCTCGCGTAATTCAAGCATGGGAGGAAATCCATCGCCAAAATCCCGACTTGGGGGCTATTAATGACCGTACATTCTGGGCTACCGTTTATAGCATGGCGATTGGGGTCAATTATGGTGCCTTCAGTACTGCTTTCAGTGCATCATTGGCAGGTATGCTTTGGCGGGATATTCTTGGCCGCAAGCACATCCGGGTTGGCAGTCTCGAATTTGCGCGGATCAACTTGCCAATAATTGCCTTTTCCATGATCATTGGATGCACCATATTGATTGGACAAGTGTATTTGACAAGAGGAACTAGCGCATATAAGCTCGGTTAGAATTAGACTTGAATTTATTTGAATGAGTTGTTGTATTTGAATAAGACATATGCGTGGTCGTGATACCAACTTTAGAACGAGTGCAAATTCATCCATGACTCGATTTGTTCATGTAGTTTCCAACCGCCCCGGAATAAAGGCGGGCCGTTGATGTTAGACCAGCTTCGGGTTGGCACGTCGCAGCATTTCCCCCGAGTGCGACGTCCATCCCTAGCTCTGTTCCCCACAAGCCGCCGGATCATCTTGATACTACCAGTCAACGACGTCGAGATGAGACCAGTAAAAGCCTGTCTGCAATGTAGGCTCGGCAAAAGGAAATGCAGTCAGAAGGCCAACTCGGCTTGCGAGCAGTGCATTCAGAGAAACCTAGCATGTTCAGCCTCGAAGGCTCGCGGCGAGCCTCAACTGCCTACGTCCCCACAGGCTGCCCTTCCAATCGCAAGTTCATTCGATGAGGAATCTATGCATCTCGTCGATCTTTATTTTCGGTACATGCACGACAAGCCACATAGCCTCTTTCATGAGGGAACATTCCGGGCAAGTGTAGTAAACAACACAGTTGCTCGCCCCGTCTTATTGAGCATGATGGGCCTGTCAGCACGGTACGAAAATTACAAAAAGTCCTTGAATAAGGTGCGCTTTTTAAACGGAGTCTGATAAGTGCTTCAGATTTTCTAGCCATGCCAGTATTCGCTCCCGCGGCTCAATCTACGCGGCAGAGGCCAGGAAGGCGTTCAAAGAGAACCTAGAGCAACCCTCCATAGAAAATATCCAAACTTGCATTCTCATAGGCAATAGCTGCAAGGGCGAATGTGACTCGGAGGCGGAGTCATTATACTTTGGTACGTACTCAAAGTACCACGCAGTTCAAGCAGCTTGACTGATCAGATACGAAGTACTGGCAAACCGCATGGCTCAAATTCTTAGGATATGGGTGCCCAACGAGGCAGATGATGGGGTTACAAAAGAGACGAAAATACGGCTGTGGTGGACCTGCTTCATCCTCGACACCTGGGCAAGCGGAGGTTCCGGCTTGTCTAGACAAACGAGGCCGGCTTTCAAAAAAGTCCGAGTACCTATGGATGAATACGTGTTCTACAACATGAAGTTAGGCGACCCAGATATCCCAGACGCCCAATGGCGACCAGGCCTTTGGGGGCATATGGTCAATCTCGTTGAACTCTACGTGCAGATACAAGATCTGCACCAGACGCTTGCTGACGCGGTGGAATGGGATGAAGACTTCATCGAGGATACGGTGCGTCGCTTGGATGCCCAACTCACGGGATTTGGCGATAACTTGGAGGCCCACTTCCACTGGTCGCTGGAAAATCTAAAATCATACGTGCGTAAGGGCTTGGGAAGTGTATTCGTTGCATTTCATCTAGGCTATTACCATTACGGGACGCTCTTGTTCTACCAATACCTCGATCATCGGCGGCCTACTACGAGGCACGGTAGGGCGTATGCGGACCGGTGCAAGTGGAACGCGAAGATGGTTTGCGATATCCTCAAAGCTTCTCGAGAGCAAGAGGGAGCCGAAGCTTTGTACAACATTGTGGGCCACGTCACGGTGGTTTCATCCTCGGTTCTTCTGCACACATACTTATTCGGAGAGGCGCATGAGCTGCCAGAGTCGAGACAAAGGCTTGAATCAAATCTCGAGTCTCTCGCACAAGTGCGAAGTTATTGGCCGAGTGTAGAGTTAATGGTAAGAATAGGACGCCCAGGTGAAAACTGATGGCTAACGAAGCATCAGATCAATAGGCTGGTGGTATTCCAGAACAATTGCATGAGGACCCTGACAAAGAACACCTACAGATTCGATCGCTGGATGGTAAAGTTCTTAATACAACATGCCTCGGCTCTAGAAGAAAAGGAAGACGATTTCAGTGTGGAAGACATGCAGATGGCAACGGCAGCTGAGGGAAGTCAGCTAGAAAGGAGCCAGGTGACGCAGCTTATGATGAGAGATATCCAGAGTCTAGAATTTAGCGGTTTAGGATAACTTGCATATCACACAAATACCAGAAGTTCAGTATAAATTAAAGGCATTTTGCATATCGTTCAGGCGGAATCGCTCAAGCCAATGCGACAATGATGCCCCGCTCGAATTGAGGAGATCCCGACCCTACCCTAGACCACACATGTCCACCTCGAAATGTTTCGTGGCAGTCTTCTCCGACTTCGCCACCATTCTGGGGATGTTGTAGAAAATCCCATTGATATACTGACATGTTCAAGCGATTTGGTCAATTTTATTTCACCGTTTAGGCAAATGGTAGGTGGTGTTGGTGACAAAAGATCTCTGACAAGCAGAACACGATCAATCCTTGTTGGATTGAAACATTTTCGAAAAACCACCAGCCTGCCGAAAATGACATGCAATGGGCCTCAGGCGTAAAAGCTCACTATTCAAATCTCCAATGCTCAGCTTGTGACCAAGGGCAGTGCCGATGATGAACCTCGGACAGGTTATGCATACTAGCTTTTCGGCCAGATCAAGACCGAATTACTAGGAAAAAGTCTGACGCTCCCTCGAAATTGGCCCCGACCCCCCATACGCTCAATATCCGGTAAATTTCACGTTTCCCCAGACAGACCCCGGGTTCCCCCACCTCAATCCCGAAAGTAATATCCTGAATCTGGCGTCAGCACACCGTAGCACCGCTGATGCACCATGCGGGGATGAGCCGAGTCATCATGTGGGGGACACGGTCAATTGTGGTGGCCCGGCTTTGATCAAATCCTATTGGCGGACTACGCCCGGCTTTGGGACGTTCTGACTGGACGCCACGATGGCTGCAGCTATGACGGGCTGATCGGACATGGGTCTTCGGGTCATGCGCCTCGAGGTGCCATGGCTTCAGAAAAAGTCCGGAAGGCCGGGAATCAGCGAATCATATGAGTTCAAAGCCGGGTTCTTCAATCATTGACGAATGACAACGCTCCAAGTCCGAGCGGCCACCCGACGCTAAGGCCTTTTCGTCTGAGAAGATCAAAGTACCCTCATGAACGAGTGACTTTCCATTACTTTCATATGAAAAATGGTTGTTTTGGACCACAAAGCGGAGTGAAAATTTGTGCCATGAACCCCAGGATATGCCGAGCATCGCAACCGCACCACGCCTGGTAAGCTCCAAGAAACTTTGGCTGATCCGACGGCTTGGAACACAAGTGGGGAGATTGCTGTGCGCTGCACAAGGATCGAAAACGCTTTGGGGTTAGTCGTTCGTGTTCATGCGTCCAAGAACTCTTGCCAGTACCGCATGTCAATAAAGAGAAGAGATTGCGTTATGTGCAGAAATTGTGCATTGTCCAAGACTCGTGAATGAGATCTCCTTTGCGTCGGCGCGTGAAAGTTACCATGCCCGTTTCACTGGTTGACTTCTTTGTGGGAGAGATTGTTCAACATCGTGAATCAAGGTCTATCAGTCTAGTTCTGCTATGTGTACATTATGCTGTTTACGGCGCAATCTCAAGACGGTACTGACCCTGGCGCAATGTCACCGTCTTACCCCAGTGTGTACGCCTTTCCTCGTTACTTTGCCTGAAGACATCGACCACGCTCTTCTCGCCCGGCAGCACCAGCTCGCAAGTCGTCCCTGACGGAACCGTTACATCCACAACAGCTTTGCCATCGGTTCTATTCCTCCGGTCGAAACGAACGGCAATCAGACCGTACGGGCAGTCTACTTCGCCCTCCACAAAGTCAAACTCAGCTTTGAAGCAAGGTCTCAGTATCCAGGTGCGATACGCGTCCTCGACAGATTGAACGCCCAGGGCGTAGCTGTAGAACCACTCGTAGATAGTGCCCAACATGTCATGACACTTCGAACGACAGTTATCTTGCCAAAACTCCAAGAGTGTCGTCTCGCCTCTTCGAAGGAATCGCATGTATGATGGGTGTTCCTCTTGTCGTGCCATGTCCAGCACGATATCTGGTCGGTCCACGTCAGACTCTGCTAGCGTGTTCCAAAGATATTTGAGGCCGATCTCGCCTGCTCGCATGACGTGACCGGAATCTTCCGCATCAGCGATGAATGCGGCAATGACATCTGCGCGGTGTTTCGCTGGGACAAGACCGAATTGAAGGGCCACCGCCTGGGCAACCATGGTTCTGTCCTGGCTCCCAGGGTTATCAAGCGACGTATAGAAGGCATAAGGGTACGTCTGCTTGTCGTCAACCAAGAGGCGCTCGTTGTAAACACGATAGATTCGGTCTGCCCAACTTGTGAATCTTTGTTCGTCAGAATCGCGCCCAAGTTCCTTCGCCATCATGCCCACATTCCGCAAACACTTGTAGTAAACTGCTGTTTCGATGTTCGCCTGGTGGTTGCCGAAGGCAATATCACGACCCCAATCGCCAAGCCCATGTTCGATCAGGCCTCCTCGGCGTTCCTTTGCCTCCATGTACTCCATGTACGCCACGCAAGCCTTGTAAACCTTGGGGAACACGGAGGTACTGCCGTAGTAACGCTTGATTAATTCTGGAAGCAAGCACACAGCGCCACCCCAGGTGATTGTGTCGTGCATGGGACCGCACCTGCAATGATCTTAGTTGTGCGCTGTCAACAGATGAACTTTAAACCCACATGTATCGATTTAGCGGCGCCATCGTCGGGACAAGACCGGATGGCTCTTGGGCATCTATAATGTCATCTAGGATCTTGGTGTACACAGCTTCCATATCGCGGACGTATTGCGTGGCAGGGAAAAGTAACGAGGTAACTTCAAGCCAACCAAATTTTTCAATCTGAGGGCAGTCCGTGTGGTAGCTGAAGATGTTGGAGCTGAAAGACCAGTAGCAAGCATTGATCAAGGCGTTGACGTCTTCCTTGTCAGTTTTGACAAAGCCCAGCTGTCGCGCCTCGCTGGAGACATGTCTCGCTGTGACCGAGTGAATGACAGGAAGCCCGTCTGCAACATCGACCGAAGCGCCCTCAATCTGGATGTAGCGTGCACTGGTGAAGCTAAAGTCCGGCGTCCACGTTTCTTCGCCTTGTCCATCCAAGGTAATTTTAGAGTAGACATTAGTCTCGAACTCTTTGAAGAGAGGATCAGGCATCAGAACCATTCCATCTTCTCCAATGGTTTCCGAGTACTTGACGCGGTATTCGGCCCCAGCTCGGCCGCTTGCTTTGACCTCCACCATGATGGAAGCGTTCTGGCCGAGATCATATACTATGGTTCCGGGTTTCACGACGTCTCGTCTGATCGGCTCAAAAGTGTTGTGCAGCACTACGGGCGGCTGACTTTGGTAGTGAAGCTTTCCGCGAGGCCCGGTCAATGGCTTTGCGGACTTCCATTCGCCGTCGTTGAAGCCCGGGGCATCCCAGCCCCATGGATACGCGCGCCTATCGTGGTTTTCGGAGGCGTAGATATTTGCCAAAGATGTTGCGCTTTTGCGGACATTCCATGTTGGGTCGGAAATAATGCATTCATGCGTGCCATCATCGTAATGAGCATGAATTTCTGCGAAGAAGCATAGCTCGTTTCCATAGCGAACATATGTGTTGTCCTCATACATGGGCCAGAAGAACCGATCACCTTGATCTCCGGCGTAAAATCCGTTGCCGACATGTGCTCCAATGACGTTCTCTCCTTCGAGTATCTTGTCAGTCACGTCATATCCGACGAACTGCACCGTTCTGTGGTAGTTTGTCCAGCCTGGATCGAGTACATGGGGAGATGCGGACCTGCCATTGAAGCTCAGATTGAAGTGTCCCAGACCAGATGCAAAGACAATGACACGCGATGGTTTGCGATCAAAATTGAGCCTCTTGCGCAGGTAAATCGGCTTATCTCCACCATCTCCGATCCAAACTGCCTTCCAACGGTTCGCCTCGTCTTCAAACCATGTGCGAAAAATTAAGCTGCTGTGCGGCATCTAAAATTACATTAACACAGGGCGCTACTCCACAGATACTTGAACATACGTAAGTTTGGTTCATGCTGTATGGGGGCAGAAGCTTGGAGCATCTTGGATATGAGGTGTAGAACTCATTAACGTCGCTCATGGCAGTATTGCCATTCTGGTCCCATACTTGCACAACCCAGTAGTGCATTGTTGTCGATTTGAAGCCGCCCTCTGGCCGGCAGAGGATATTGCGCTGGTGAGGTCCCTCGCAGCGTCCGCTATCGAAGCAGATTGAATCCTGGACATTGAGAACATCCTGATTTGTCGACACCACGAGTCGGTAAGCTGCCTGCACGGCATGCTCATCAGTGATGTTCAGTTTCCAGAAGACGCGAAATTCATCGACGTCGAGACCGATGGTCTCGCCGAAGCTATGGATGCCACAGTGGATGACTTCCATGGTTGTTGCTCAAAGGCAGAATGGCCAGAAAGAAAAA
>PXOD01000751.1:0-48634 GCA_003012165.1 Paramyrothecium roridum
ATCTCTGGACCTAGCAGGGGTTGGGCTACGGGTCTCGGAAAGGGGGGGGGGGGGGGGGCAGAGCGACGATGCACCAAAACACCCACAAAACGGGAGGGAGGAGGACCTGGACGGGGTGGAAGAAAAGACGGAGTGGAGTTTGTTCTATGGGACGGTATCGAGGGTGCGGCCTGTGGCTGTGGAAATGATGCGAGTGGTCGAGGCACTCGCTGGGTCGTTCCAGATCTGAAGTGCTGAAACGGAGTGTGGTTTGGAATCTCTGGGAGCCAAGCTGTTGTGGTTGAGTAGGTCGATTTGAAGTGGTTTAGCCCGGGCACGTTAGCGTGCGGCTCCGAGGATCCGGGGTCCTTCGCTTGTGCTGTTAGAGGCATGGCATGGCACGGGAGGGCGGCAGAAAGGCTGCGCCGCTCCGGCCTCCTGGCCCCCCACCCGCAGTGCAGACGCAGGTCAGCGCAGCGCAACCCGACCCAAAGTTGATCGCCTGCAGGGAAAGAAATTGAAGAGCAGCATGGGCTTCGTGCCCCACATCTGCCTTTCTTTTCCCCCTTTGGTGCAACACACCCCTGAAACGCACGGGCGACTCGGATTGGAATCACCATCATGTTTGAAAACGCGCCAGGCCTGGCTGTATCACAAATCTTTTGCTTCTCTTTTTTCCTCACCAATGCACTGCATTGCTTTTGCGTTATTCCCATGTCAAAACCCAGTCGACCCGCGCAGAAGCAGGGACTGGGGCTCGACACGGCACCTTACAGCCTCCACTGCCATTGACGCAACTCGGAACAAAACGACCAACCCGTGCATGATTGAGCCTCGATCCAAACCAAACAAAGTTAAGCTTGCTTGTGCCCTTTGCTTTTGGCCTTCTCCTGTCTGCTTCGCCTCAGTCTCCTCCCCTGCCCGCTGGCCTGCCTTTTTTTTCTTCTCTTCGTGATCGGCGCATATCCATCTACAACCACCTGGCCGCCCACACAGCACGATGCGAAACACCAACGGAGCTCCATATCGTTTCTGTTCCAGGCTTGACTCGACTCCCGGCGACCACAATGCGGCCCTGCCTCAACCAGAGAAGCCAAGAAACGCATAAAAAAGAACAGAACAGCAGCCATAAGACGTGGAGCACGAAGCGCCCACCCAGCCAAGGCCCGTAACTCTTCATGTTGATCATGTTCGTGACGTTCTGGAAGACTGTCACCTTGGGCCTAGATAAGCTTGAATTGCAAGGACCACCAGGCGCGCACAGCAAGTTCGGTGTTGTCTGCCTTTCAGAGTACTCCGTATTGATTGGGCCGTTGTTTTAGGTCATGTGGTGATGCCCTCTCCTCTATGCCAAATCCTCAGCCTGGGTATTGAATGAAATCTTCGGCAGCTTTACAAGCCGGCGCAAACTTTCCACTTCGATGATTCTTGCATAACACATGACGTTCTTCTTGTTACTCACGGAGAGCCCTTTTCGCGCATCTTTAGAGCCTTGTCATCATAGCTTCTGCCCAACTAGTCATTCGTTGTCAAGACCAAGAAAAGCTAGGTCACTGGTCGGCCAGAACGCTTCCCGCAAACATCGTGCGACAGGGGTGACAGGTTCAGCGTGTCACGGACAGATTAATACGCCGTGTCGGTTGTGCTTCTACTAGGCTCCTGTGCGTCTAAAGCTTTGCTGTCAAACCTGGAAGAGGTAAGACTACTTTTCACTAGCCATGAATGGCACCGTCTCCGTCTGTAAGTGTATGAAATCAGACTTTCTGTTTCTCGCCTTCTATTACCATTACCAGAAATTCTAAGGCATGAACCCCGAGACCCTGAAGCCGCAATAGCTCGCCTCAGATTACTACTCATGTATGTTTGAAAATTGCTGACGAGCCGATCGATTTGAATCCTCCACCAACTCCAAAACACATGTTCGCTCGTTACGCTGACAAAGTAGCCCACTCCGTTAATCGTAGACGCTCTTTCGCTCCGTATGGTGAAAATGGTCGAAATCCAAACTTGTCTTGTCACATATTGTGACCCAAACCCCATTTTCTTTTCTTTCTTTTCGAAATTACAATATCCTTCCCTACATCCTCACATGAATGCGCAACAACGCTTCATCATCTTTCCGAGCTCAAACGATGAGATAATCGAATCCCAAGCGCTTCAGGTCACGGAGCCAATTCACCTCCTGCTCATCGGAGGAGCTACGGGCGTCTTGCATCTCCCAAGTGGTTTTCAGCATTTCTATGGCTGTAAAAATGTAGCCCCAGGGACACGTTTCCCAAATGGCAAGAAGCCGATGGAGGCACCACGTGCGCTTCTCTGCGTCCCGTGTCTCTGCGCCTGCAATGAAGATGGGCCATGAGCTTGCCTTGAAGAACCAATCGCTCTCCTTGACCAAGGCAAGATGACCGAGAATGTCGCTGACCAGAAACTCCGAGTCGACGGGTCGAACAGCACGAACAAGTGGCAGTGCCTGAAGAATATACAGGCAAGCTGCTGAGCGATGAGCCGACGCAACATGAACCCGACTCTCCATCTCGTCTAATTCCAGCTGCTTGAGCCGTGATGCCCAGGCTGGAATGTCGAAAGCAAGCGCTCGATCGATGAGCGCCAGAGCCTCATCTGCCGCAGCAAGGGACCAATCGGTGGAAGGCGCATCGCATGACAGTTGAGAGGCCATGAGTATGACTTGGAGGATCTCGGGCGGGCATGAAAGGAACCCGTTCATCTCCACCCGTTTCATAACTGGCAATAACTCGAATGCATAGCGAGCAATGCGTGCTGCAAGCCCTCCGGATGCTGCTAAAGTTGATCCGAAGATGTGGTAGCTTTGGGGTTACATGAGCGGTTAGCGGCTTGTATACACCACATTATGCATGATGTTTGCATATTGGCATAAGTATGATGGAGTAACGTGACGTTTTGCACTTACATGAAGCAGTCTGCAATAGCGCAGTCCCTCAACATCTGATGGGCATCATCTCCAGAATCGTTCGGCGACAGCAGAGAAAGAATACTGAATGCGCCTTCAAGATGGGTTCTCCAGGTTGGCCCTTCAGTCTTTTCCATGTCGATGAGATCAAATTTGATGAAGAAGTGCATGGCTGCCAAAACCACCTCGCTCCCTGCAGGGTCTAGTGTGTCGAGAACCTCTCTGAGATGGCCCATGGCCCTTTGTCTGGCAGCAAGGGCATCAATTAAAGCGGCCCTCGATACAAGATCTCTGGACCGTAGCTGTGCAAGGTAGCCATCCGCGTTGATCAGATCGGTGGGAATTATGGTGACCGGGCGAAAGATGTTAGACCAATGCATAGCGGATGTAGCTACGAGAATCTCGAGGAGTAATGGATGCTTATTGGCTAATGGTATTAATTGTCTAAATGGGTTGGATCCGGAAGCATTTCGAGCAACCAGGTCTTGACACACCCGGTCAGCAACTACGGGGGCAGAACGAGATGCGTTAGTGTCAAGGTCCGACTGAACGGGTGTGATGGTTCGCGGTGTAGCGTAGCACTTACAGTGGGAAAGATAGTATCTCGAATTCCTGTCCAGATCTTGAAAGAGCGGATCCGTCAGAGTCGCTAAACTCGTTGGACCGGAAGGCCGAAGAGCTGTGCCATCCTGGAACTTGACAATGTGGGGCCGCGGATGTGGTTGCGGACTCGAATTAGAGTGGGTCAGTGGAGTTGAGGCTGGGCGCGAGGGCGGCTGTATAACATTTTGCCGCTCATGTTGATGCTGCTGTTGTTCATTGAAAGTCTCAAGCAGAGGCTGCCCATGCATTGGAACGGAAAGCCTCTGGGAGTCGTCCTCTGCCTCACCAATGCTTTCGACATTGTCATTTCGCGCCTCAGCACCCAAAGATGCTCTGCGGCTTGCCAATGGGGTTGACTTCTTCACATTCCCGCTAGAGTCAATGCCTTCGGTCCAGACAAACAACTGGCCGTAGCCAAGGCATTCCTGCCCCGAGGCCGTGCATTTGTGGCAGCTGGGCCAAGAACGATCGCAGCGCAGGCGTCGTCGACGACAGTTATGACAGGGTTTGGTATTGTTCGGCATACGCCGGGACTGATGGTAGCTTAGAAGAAGTGAGAAGGATGTGAACACCCGGCTCACAGAAGGCGTCTGAGCTACAGACTAGGCCCTGGCAGATCTCTGCACGAACCAGGGTTAGATGTGACTCGAGTCCGTAAATGGGCTCAGTGTAGGCCGGTTTGTGTATCTCGTACGAGACAAGAGAAAAGTAGGATGGTTGATCGATGAAATCGACCAGGCTAACTGCGGCGTGGGGTTGATGAACCCTACAAGTAGATAACAATAGACTTGGCTTTGGCTTGGCGGGCAAAGAGACGTAATACTAAAGCCGTGGGTGCCACTATGATCATGGAATGGTCATGATTTCTGTTGTCCTGGGGTCTTTGAGCTTGAATGAACTTGCGAGGACGAAGCCAAGATCGATGACGAAGCGGGAACCGGGACCAGGATACGTATAATCGCGATGACACGAGGCTGCCGCTGCGGAACTGGGTGACGATCTTTGACTTTGCCAGAGACCAGAACTTCAAGCGGGAGGGAGGGAGGGTGGATGCGGGTGCTGTTGAAAGGGGTGTGGGAAGAATTAAGGTAGGTAAGGTAGTCAAAGCAAACATGCGTGAGATAGGGTAGCAGCCGTGCCGTGAGGAGGAAAGAGATTGGGCGGAACCACTTAGACTACTGTGTGGAAGAAAGCGCTCTGAGCCAAGCCGGGCAAAGTGCCTTGGGCAGCTAAGGCACCGGTCTAGGCCATGGTGCCCACTAGCTGTGTCCGCTTTAGGGAGTTCACCCACCCTGCTCCTCGGAACATGCCCTTATTACCATAACAACTCAGCTAAGATGAAGTGCACAGGTACCTTACTATCAAGTCCCCGCGCTGGAATGTGCAATGACAGATAGTGCACTTATAGCACAACACACACACCACTCTTGTCATACCTACCTTGCCTCACTATTCGATACTGCGATGCTTGCCTCGACGAATGACTTCGCTTTGTCTCCGAGCCGAGTCAGCGACAGCCGTGGTTACATGACTTGACTTGACATATTAAATCGCTGCCATGTCATAGCTGGATCGTCACTGCCGCGCTGCAGCTGCCGCTAGCTTTTCCCTCAAGCCACGGGACCACGAAGCACACCTCCAGCCCCATGCATCATGCTTACACGCGAGGTTTGGAGACCCCGACCACGAGCCTTGGCTCAAAGTGGAAGCCGAAAGACATATCGTGCGTCCGATCAACGGCAGGGCTTGCAGCGAGGTCTGCCGGACTCTCGGCCAAAAGCATCGCAGCCAACGTAACTGAGTCCTTCCTCCCTGTGACCCGCATCGGTGAACCAGTAGGACCACACCTGGAGGCCTTTCTGCATCCCCACACACGAATGGACCCAAGTCATTTGCAAAGCTTGTCTTGCTTCCCTTCGGCCAGCCAGAGGGCAGCCTTCCGCCCGAACGGGAAATCCCAGGGGAATCTGGCGCAGCCGCTATTCGCTAGCCTCGCACTCCAGTGCTTCCCGTCGAACTCGCTTCTCCAGGACCCTTGGTGCATAACTGCATATGTAGTCAATGTGCCGTCATGGTGGACGACTGCACGTATTTGACGGATGTGTTGATTTTCTATTGCAATTTCCTCTCACCAGGATTGATCTTGGAGGCTTGCAACTAGCCATCATCGCGACTCTCTTCCTCCGAGACCTTCACGACATGTCGCCTAAGGAAGGACTCCGATACTACTGGCTTCTGACACTGGAAGGTGAAATTGACACGATCGACTATGATAATTCCAAAGGTTGTTTCGATGCTCTCGAGTCAATAAGGTAGTCTTGCTGAACAGGCTCATGCCTGCGTGCTGCCCTTTCCTCGAGTGGGAACCATCGGGCAATCGATGCATTTCCACCGCCGCCGATAAGCGATTGCAAGACATCCTGAACTGCTGTAATGGTCGTTGAGCCACATGAGGTCACAGACCCGAGCCTGTAAAGGGGCAAATGTGCCACGTCGTTTTGTTTGGCACGCAGACGCGAGAGCGCCTCCGTCACTCAAGCCGCAGTTCCATCAGAGACAACGCCGCTTGAAACCGGGTTAGTGAATTATGGAGAGACGTACCCCCTGAGATATTGGTCATAGACCTTCAGATGAGACTAGATCTTGGGGAGGGCCTTCTGGAATGAGGGTTTGGATCGCGGCAGCGGAACTCGGTTGCGGCCTGGAAGATCCCATACCAGCTATAAATGAGCTGTATACGCCAAAGAGCATCATTCCTCTACCCCATACTATCAGCCCTACAGTCTCATAAACGTATTTGAATTTAGACTGACCAAAGGCGCTGTTGCTGAATTCCTATGGTTGGTCTACCTTGTGATTCTCGTAATATTCTTCTTTGCCTCGTGATTACATGATGGCCTCGGAATCGGAAGGTTCTCGACGAGATGACAGCACAATCGCCAACGACGTCGTAGATGCCCGGCTTCAAGACCTCGAGAAGCTTGGACGACAGCGGCCAGAAGTATTCTCTTCAATATGGATGGAAGTGGCTTTTGTGTCCTCGATGCTAGGTGCTCTCGCCATGGCGGTAAGTGTCCCATTGTACTACTTTCTTCATGTACCGGCTGTTTTCTCATGAAAAACACTGCGCAGGATTACATCATCGGCGGCTTTCAAGTTGTTCTACCGGCACTTATAGAGCCTCTCGATATTCCCGAATCATCCCAGACTTGGCCTTCCGGGGTTCTGACTCTCGTGGCAGGGGCTTTCCTCTTTCCACTTGGACGTTTGGCAGATATGTACGGTGGCTATATCGTCTTTAACGGAGGCTTGATATGGTTCACACTTTGGAACATGATTACCGGCTTTTCCAACAGCTTTACTATGCTAATGCTTGGTCGGGCTATGGAGGGTTTGGGAGCCGCCGCCTTTCTTCCAGCCGGCATCTCGGTGCTCGGCAAGATATACCGCCCAGGGCCCAGGAAGAACCTTGTTTTCAGCTTATACGGCGCCATCGCACCCATGGGTTTCTTTCTCGGGATCATCACCGGCGGCATGGCACAAGACCTCATGACATGGAGGTGGTACTTTTGGCTCGGGGCCATCATCACCACCCTCTGCACCGTGGGCACTGTGTTGACGGCTCCCAAGGACTACAATGAGACACGCAAGATGGGGGTCCGAATGGACTGGCTGGGCGTCTGCACTACGGTTCCAGGCATGATGCTGGTTATATATGCTATCACTGATAGCACACATGCAACGGGAGGATGGAGTTCGCCTCAAATTCTCGTCACATTCTGCTTGGGCCTTTTGTTTCTTGCAGCGGCCATTTACGTGGAAGGCTGGGTGGCCACGGCGCCATTGATCCCTGCTGATATTTTCCGAGTCCAGTTTATGAAGCGCATGCTAGCATGTTTATTCCTGATTTGGGGAGTATTTTCTCTTTTCCTTGTTTATTCCAATTTCTTGTGAGTGTTAAGCGCCGGGCCCCAGCGACCCTGATACTAACGCTTTTATAGCATTGAACTTGTCATCGGGCATTCGGCACTGTTAACAGCAGCTTGGTTCGCACCTTGGGCCGTAGGTGGCGTCATCTTATCAACTGCCAGCGGCCTGATCCTCCATATTCTACCAGGCCGCGTGCTTCTTGTGATAACCATGGTTGCCAAACTATTGGCCGTCCTACTGTTTGCACTAATGCCACGGAACCCGAACTATTGGGCTTGGGTGTTCCCTGCCATGGTCGCCGAGTGTACCTGTGTGGACGTTCTGTGGACTGTCAGCAATGTATTCCTGACGACGAGCTTGCCCCGAAACCGCCAAGGCCTCGCCGGCGCGCTTATCAGCATCACTCTCTTTCTCGGTAGCGCGTTCTTCTTGGCCATCGCCGAGGTTGCAGTTGGGCAGTTCAAGAAAAACGGAATGGACTTGAAGGAACAGTATCAAGGGGTGTTCTGGATCGGCGTGGGCTTTGCAGCAGTCGCCCTGCTGATCAGTGTCTTTATCAACCTGGGCAAGGCAGGTTGCACTTTGACAGTGGACGAAAAGCTTGAGATGGAACCAGACTCGGATTCTGACTTGAAGAAGGAAGCCAAGGGCACGGTGGAGGGCATTGCTGCCATTTCTCTCCCCACGCCAATTGAGGAGAAGCAGGAGTGGATTACAGTCACGGCTAAGGAGAGATTTTGATTAAGACATGAGGCATGAATGATGGAGTTATGACAAACTTGACCACATCGAGTATGATTACCTGCTGTGCTTCGAGTCAACCCATATAATTATCCTCAACATCATTCTGTGGTCGGTGGCCGCTATTTACGACTGTAGCATATAACATAATCGTTTGCTTCAAAAATTTATTGTGGGAAGGCAGATATGGAGGGAGTTGAAATGACTCTCAGGCAATACAAGCACAGCCTTGGTCTTTTCCATCGCGTGGTCATCGGTTGTCAAACGAAGGGTGATGGCGGTAATATGAACAGTACTCATCAAGCCAGCTTCTTATTTCTTCCTTGTTGCTGGCTTACCTATGTTATTAGTTTTGCGTATAATATAGCAACTAGCCGGTAACGGTAGTAGAGGATGAGTTCTGAGCACTGTATTGACTGTGAGGAGCTTTCCTTCTTTGATAGGAATCGGTTCAATCTCTGGGGTCTGCTATAAGAGCTTCTGTATCTTATTGTTCAACGTAGTCTCCGAGTCATCCGCCGTTGATCCTGCGAACTAGCAACTGTGATACCACGAGAACCAGCTCAAAGCTACATGCAGAAATAGGCCAATGACTCTCGGGTATATTGCCCTAAATGCCCGTCCTTTTCCCCTTCATTTCTGCGGTAGATCCGCTGAAACGCTGTGATCCGAAGCAGGCTATGGGGAGGAACGGCGTCCACTCACCCGTGAAACGGCGAATAGAATAGGCCCACCTTTAGGTCTTTATCTAAAGCCATTTCGCTGCCGACGAGACGAGTCTCACGCAATCGGCATCCGAGAGGCTCGGCACTTGGCGTACCACCAAACGATGGCCTATCCCGTATCAAAAAGGGAAACTTCAGGTTTATCTGACTACATCCTACACATGTGTAAGTGGAGAATGTATATGAGAGCGATAGAAGGTTCGTTTGATCAAGTGCTGCCTATTCGGCGACTTCATCGTCCGAGTAGGTGTTGTTCAAGGAAAGCTCTCCATGGTCATCTGTAAGGACGCCACTGTCAGGAAGAACGAAATAATGCATTGGCATGATATGAATAGATAATCACTGGAATACGCTCCAATACCCTACTTGTGTAAGGGTTAGTTTTTACATTGTGTCTTCATTCAATCAGGTGTCTTAACCACCCCGCTAGAAGATGTTGACATTCTGCTCCACACACGGTCAGCCATACATCAGACATGCTAAGGGACGAATTGCCAATCAAGAAGCCCCGTTGGCTAAGTGGTATAGCGTGTCACTAGTACCCCCTCAGTGGCAATGACAAGATCACTGGTTCGATTCCAGTACGGGGCAATGGTTACTTTCTTTTTGCGTCTTTTTACCATTTCATTTTTGCCAACTTGTGGTGTGTTATTTACTTAATTTCTTGTGGTCGAGTATCAATATTGTGTTAATCGTGGTGGGTTCTCGGCCATTTTCTTTCTTTTTCTCTTTCATTTTGCGGGCCTGGAAATGGTACCGCCAGGTTTAACGTGCGGAGCGGAGGCCGAAAAGGTCCGGGTCAGTCCAGATCTCTAAGGATCATGGACTTCAAAAATGGGTATCATTTCCAAGTCTTCATAAAGACAAGGGATAGGTGTGCTACTTGACTAATTTAGTTTACTTAAACATGACATTTAATTTCTTCCATCAAAAGTCTTTCGACGGACCGTGCGCGACTTTTCCTCCAGGTCCAGCCATTCTCTCTTCGTCAAAGTCTTGGCTACCACTGTCATACGCCACACGAACATCATCGATGTCGTCACCGACCTCCATCCACCGTTCGCTTGTCGCAGGGATAGGGAAAAACTTGCACAGTAGCCAGTAGATTGCCATAGACACGCCCAGGCCGCAGAAAAAGTTGAGATTGTAAATGTACTCGGCCCCCTTCGGTACATCGGCGCCGACCGCACCGGCGAATCCGACTACGTTGATCATGATGCCGCCGATGTAAGCCGCGTAGGCACGCCAGTGGAAGCCTCCAGTGAAGTAATAAGGACCCGTCTTGCGCCCGTCGTAGAGTTCCTTAATTTCAAGGTAACCACGGCGGACGAAGTAGTAGTCGCAAATCATGACGCCAGCGATGGAGCTGAGGAAGACGCTGTAAGCAGAAAGGTAGGTTGTGAACTGGTTAGAGTCGGACAAGAGGTTCCAGGGGCACATGGCCAAACCAACGGCGGCGCAAATGTATCCACCGCGGCGGATGTTGATATACCGGGGCAGCAGAGCCGTCATGTCGGTACCGGCAGACACGGAGTTGGCGGCAATGTTGGTACCCAGCTGGGCCAGGGCAAAGGCCAGGGCAATGACGAAAACACCGAAGCGTTGACCGGAGCCTCCATCAGTGATGAATCTGTCAAGGAGCAGAAGAGGGTCCCAAATTGGCTCCCCATAGATGACACCCGAAGAGGATGACACAATGATGCCAATGAAGGAGGTGACAGCGAAACCAATCGGAATTGTGAACAGCTGCGACCACAAAGCGTCCTTTGGCTTTCTTGCAAAACGCGAAAAGTCAGGGTCGTTGACGATAAGGGTCGCAAAGTTGGCAATTGAGGACATGATGCCTTTCACCATCTCCCAGCCCAATGCACTGCCGCTGATTGTCGCTGGTTGCCGCACGATAGGTCCAATACCTCCCGCACGAACGACGGCCCAAATAAGGAACGCAATACCAGCGACCGGGACAAAGTAGGCCTTGACAGTAAACAAATGACGGACCTTGTGGACCGGGAACCAAATGGCTGGCAGAGACAGAAGCCAGAACAGGAAGAACGACACAAAGTCTGCGGTACTCGTCGAGGAGCTGTTGAAGGTATCAGGGATCCTATCCCGGTCCCATGCCAGCCAAATCGAGCGAATCATGAGGTATACGCAGTGTCCGCCGATATAAGCTTGGACTCCGTACCAGACACACGCCATGGCAGCACGATTGAAAACGGGCCACAAGCTGCCCCAAATGCCGAAGGAGGAACGACCGACAACCGGGAAACCAATGTGGTACACGGCACCGATGCGACCTGTGAGGATAATAAAGCAGGCGGCGATAGCGTAGCCGAACCACACGCAGAGCCAGGCCTGCCACCACGACAGCCCAGCCACGATCATGGAAGACGAAATCATCCACGTATTGATATTGAATGAATCCGCTATCCAGAAGCCGACGAAGTTCCAAGGCTTTGAGATTCTTTAGCAGACATTCTTTGAAAGGACCATGAATTACTTACACCCCATTGGCGGCGCTCTTTCTCGACGGGTTTGAGATCATGGTTGGTGAGCTGTTGCGTGAAACCGGTTAGTATAAATCCAAGAAAAGTGAATAGTACATTGTGAATAAGACAACACGGAGAGACTTCTCGGACCGTGTCTTACTCAAATGAGAGTCGCACGTACCATAAGCTGTGTTCTTGTGAGGCCAGGCTCGGACTCGACAGCCAGCTTGTCGGCCCAATACCTGAAGCGGGATGTGCTCGCCATTGCGGCTCAAGTTATCCGGGATACCGTTAAAAACTATTGCAAGTAGTTTCCTTGGACGATCTCTCGTGACCTTGTTGGCTCGTTGGCTTGTAAGCAACCGGCATCCAACTTTCCCTCTAAGACAGGCGGAAGGGGGAGCAGCGCGGAGCTCTTTTAAACAGACGGCGCGTCTCCTTGGAGATGCACAAATTTTTTTTCTTTCAGACCGTCAATGATTCGGCTCGGGCCCGTGATTTAACGATGAAGTCGTGCTCGACTCAGCGGGGAAAAGTGATTCCACAATGACGTGCCGGTGTAGATGGAAAATTGGGGTGACGGCTCCGCCGTTGGCAGCAGATCGCTGATCGGTCCGGATTTGGGAGCGACCGTTTTCTTGGTAGCACAAAGCCTGGCAAGGAGTTGGAAGGTCCGGCAAGGGATGTGAGCGGTCGAGGCAAAGGTCACATTGGGATGGATGGGAAAAGCAACGATATTTATTTGGCGATCTGCAGGTAGTCTAAGTTATGACTTGGTTCGTCCCCTCTTCCAGCGCCTCCACGTCGGCCCCCCCTGGTCCAGAGCCCCGGTAACCGACGTAAATGAGCATGGTAATGTTCCGCTAGGGGCTCTGCCTTGGATCGCCTCCGTTCGTTTCTGTCTGCAGGTTGGCGCCGCGAATCCCAATACCATGGAGCTTCGCGCATCCTACTCTGTAGATAAGGTTGTGTGGCTGATGGAGAAGATTGGGAGATAGGGTCACGGTAAGGCATGTGGATATTCGTTGACGAAATGCGCTTGGTCGGCTACCTGGCTAGCGGAAAGATAAGCAAGGGTTGGCATTTGGGATAAGCAATAATGGCAACATTTCGTCGCTTTCGACCCGTACATTGCTCTGTCAAGCTTTTAGGCCATTGTCTTTCCGTCAAGGCCAAGCAACCCTTGAAACCAGGCGCCGCGCATTTCCCCCCACTCAACGACAAGACCCGGGCGTTGAATCATGCCGGGAACCTGGGCGAACGGACCGGCCGCTGATAAGGACGACTGCCGGGCGTGCGAAAGAGCCAATTGTGATGCGCTGCGGCATCGGCAGTGTCAAGGGTAGAGGGTCCTCCTTGGAGATAAGCCAGTAGCCCAGGCGCGGCACCATGCAAGGCGCAAGGACGGTCGCGTTATCGATCGCTCGCTTCCCCGCATGGGGAGGATAAGTAGCTGCAGCAGACGGAAAAGGGTATTTCATTACTCGATCTCATCGAGTCAGCCGTCCTAGCGCAAACCGCGTTCCGACAATTATCTGCCCCGAGATTGAACTAACAACACAAACGATAACAATCTCCGCGCGCCATCATCGTACTACTTGAGACGACCCGAATTCTTCTAGACTTATTAGGGACCTGGAGTAAGCAAGCTGCAGGTTTGCATGCATGTTTAACGGGCCACGCGACTCCTCGGAGACGTAATCGGCGCCTGTCAACCACGCGACACAGTGATGGGAGTGGCCTAGACTCACGCCATACCCTCGAGAGATATCGGACATGAGCCGTGGCCAGCGATCACCTCGAGATGAAAGATGAGATGCGCACCTCTCGGTCCTCGGCATGGTTGCGCGAGTAGATGGACGCAAATTGACTCTCATACGAAAATGTGGCAGGCAAACCGCAGATTGTGGTGGCAAGTCGTTGCCTTCCTTTCCCAGGTGATCAGTGAAGTGTACGGTCAGCTGGCGAGGATTGCCAATCAGCACGCAGCAGCCTGGCAAACTGCACCCTTGTCCGTTTTTGACTTGTGCAGACAATCTACAAAATCCAACTCCAGTCGTTGGAACTGGCTGTGCAAGCAATAGCGTAGCATGATTAGGTATCGAAAGTCTGGCCAATAACGAAAGCCTCCAAGGCAGACTTTTTGTGCGAAGGATGCGACGAACCGTCATCCGAGCTTGAAACCCGATGTACCGAGCCATAGGCAGTGAGACCCCCCTGTCGAGGTCGTGGTTGCTCTCATGAATGACACCTGGAGACAACTTGTAGTCTGCGTCAAACCGAGCATTGCATGATCCAATACCACAACATGACTTGAGCTGGGCTCATTCTCTCAACATTTCATGTTCCACTGCCCCCCCCCATCTCAAATACATTCAGGTATGAGAAGCGACCGTCAGAACTGGTTCTGCAGGCTGCGGTAGCAGCTTGGCAAGCCTGGGCTCGCTCGAGGACTGTAAAAACAAGACATGAGAGTGTGGAGATGGCAGGGCAGGTGAAACAGCTGTCTTGTCGCAAGAATGAAGATTGATGGCCATGCGAGTCGCATCGGTTCGAACACGTGCCAACGTCGCACTGATTGGCTGAAGTAATGTATTGATACGAGGAGGAACCGGTGTGTGTGATCACAGATGCCGCAAGGCTTGGATTAGCAGCAATACAGTCTGAGAAAATATTGACAAACCCTTTTAAAAAGGAATTTCATGACGAATGCCTATATTAAATTTTAAGAATAGATCACGAGTCCTTTTCTTTGAAGAGAACTAATTAATGATATTAAAAGGTTTAGTTATCACAGGTAAAACCGCACTTTGTAGGCCCGCTCTTTCCGCTCATTCTTTGCCATGTCATGTGGCAGCAAAGAATTGACGAGGAGATACCTTGCTTCACACAACACGCGACGCGTTTCAAGATCTTACTTACACCCACTCATCGTAGCGCAACGAAACTCGAATACTCAACTAGCCAGTCACCCGCCGCTGTACAAAATGCCGAGGAACTTCCCACCGATATATCCCGATCATCAACAACCACCGTGCTGCCAGATACCAGGCCGAACATTTGTGGCTCAAGGTTAATGTTTGAAATGGTGCCGACAGGAGGTTTACGTGCTGTTCTTGGCATGAACTATCCGGACGTCCACACACGTGAGCCGACGCAACTTAACAGAGCTCTGGCGATGCGGGCAGCAATGCCAAAGTCAACACTGAGTTCGCTAGCACAATGGCCATAAGAGAAATCTGTCGGTGACGAAGTCGAACCCAAATGCAGGCGCAAAGGTTCTTAAAAATAGCAGTATAAGAATATGCTCATCACCCGCTCGAGGCAGCAGACATTCCTCCTTCTCTACACCAACATGGACCACCATTCACTTGCGAAACCACAAGGAGCTGAAGACTACTCTAAATTAAGAAGCCAAGGCCCAAGTCAACCGGGTAAGGGCCATCATCACACAAGATCCTCCTCAGATCCGGATGCTAATAGTCGCAGCCGCACTTCCTCGGACGCAGCAACTGAGCCTCAACTTAACGCGAACCAAGCTGAAAGAGGTCTATTGGTGACTAAGTCAAACCAAGATGCATTTACGACGGTTCTTCGAGCAGAAACATAAAACTCTGCTCGCCGCCTGCTCAACGCAAACGACAATCCTGCTCATCAATACCAACTTGAACTATTGTTCACTTGGAAAACTATAAAGATCGTATTCAGGAACCGAGACACAAAACGACCAAAAAAGAGCCATCGTTCCATTAAATCCACCTCGAATCCGGATGCTGATAACCGCAGCTACAATGCCTCGAAAACAGCAACTGAACCCCAGCTCAACGCGAGCCAAGTTGAAAAGCCCCCGAGCAAATACAACATCTCGGAAAGTCAAGAAGACCTGCAGTAAAACGCTCCAAGTCATGCATGAAGAACCCAAGAAGAAGCACGAAATGTGATTTCTAAGCTTACAGCTCAGTATGAAGACATTTGTCAAGTTTACTCCTATTCGAGAAGCTCAAATGAGGATTCAACTATAACAAAGGACTTGCCTCCTGGCACAGAGGATAAAATACCCATCATTGTTACTGCGTTGAGTAACTTTGAGTTTGTTGTCATGTAATGGCTTACGTTGGCCGCGGCTTACATGGTCTTCAAGTGCTGCAGACAACATACACCATGATATGTCAAGAAATCGTTTCGGAGCAGACGTTATTGTATTTGAACTGTTTGCTACCGCCACAGGGGCTCAGGAATCAGCTTCATCAAGGATGAGGTCCAACGACTATGGGTCCGACAACGTGTGGATCTACCCTACCTTCCGCTCCATCTTCCTTATAATTTCGAGCATCTCAAGAAGGTTCTTATCGAGCTTGCTTTAAGCTTCTTTGTAAATTGCTTTTTAGACTTCTATGCACTTCTCCTTGACCCCTGGAGATGTTATATGGGCTTAGGAGCTTTTCAACTTAGCCCGCGTCGAGCTGGGCCTCAGTAGCTAGTTTCGAGTCATCGTAGCTACAGGCGGCTATTAGCATCCGGACCTGAGGGGTCTTGTGGGGCAACAGCTCTTACTTGGATGTCTTGTTAGGTCTTGGCTCTTGATTCAGGTGATCTTCAGATCTTTGCGGTTCGTCCAAGCGAATAGTGGTTCGAGTTGAGATTGATGAGCAGGAATGTCGACTGCGTTGAGGCGGCGAGCAGATTTCTATGCTGCTGTTCGAGTAGATCTCACTGCTGCACCAAAGCTGCATTGGTTCATGGAGTTCCTCTATCATAATCGGAACTGATAGCTAAGCTCTACAAGTGCCTTGTGGCACACTATATTACAGATGTCTTCTTTGTTGACTTTGTTACTGTATCTGAGGCTCTGATATTAGACCCACTTACTGGATCATTTTATTGTAGCTGCATCCTCATTTGACATCTCAAATAAAGGTCTCCTTCATAAATTACTAAAAAACAAAGGAGCTTGTGTTGATTGAGTCATCTGTTCTAGCAGGAACTCGATGGCCCATTGCAATATCGCTACCACACCTGCGAAGCTGCTTGAACTGCTGCCGCCAATTTTCCTGAAGACCTCTCACACCAAGCTCGAGCCTGCAAACTTTCAACAGGCAAGGAACCTTGAGCACTAAGGGGGGGCCTTTGTTCGCTACCAGGCGCTAACCATAGCCTAAGAAGACCACAATATGGCTAAGGGAAACATAAAGCCAAGCTCAATGAGCAGCAAGATGCAGAAGGTGCAAGACAAAAATTGCCTCTTCAGACTCTGAATATCTAAGCGGGCTGGAAGATAAAGCCTCTCGCTGTACGGGCAAATTGCCCAATGCTATGAATAGAGAGGAATACAAGAAGACCGAAAAGCGCTACAAAGAGCACTAATAAGTTTTCTTCTGTTGCAATAGTATGTGCTGTTTACAGCAAAGCTGCCGCGGCGAAAGGCCACGCGATCACATCTTGGTCATGCTCATCTTAATAAATGGTTAAGATGGATTCGTGAGCCCGCTTCATAGGGGTAAGCAAAGCGAAACTTACCCAGGTTGCATGCTTAAGTTATTCGTCAAGGCTCAAGCTGTTCGATGAGGTAGCTACGTATTTAGAACAGCAATGTATATCATTAAAGAATACATCGATCGCTGGGAATCGCTCATCGAATCTAATTATCCTCTCCTTAAAGTAGCAAAGCGAGAAGCTGCTATTCAACACCCCCCCCTCATGTCAGCTTCGCGGGCTCTCGCTCGAGTGTCGCTTTGCTTGATACAAGGTAATTCTTAATCTTTTGCACGTAAGAGGAGAACCCGTATTCAAGGATATTTCGGACCAATTTCCCCACACGTATGTCGAATCCTGGGACTCAACATGGGCGAAATCAGTACTAAATACTAGGAGAGCAACCTGGCTTACATCAAGCAGTATTGTAGAAACATTTACTTGTGTGGCAAAGGAAATCGATTGCGTTATACCTCGAATCCCCTGGTGAAGAACAGGCACCCCTTGTGCCTCTTACTCTGAATCTAGCAAGAGCGGTTTGCTACCGACCAGTTTACTATAAGATCGAGCGATTCCTGAGTAATCCAAGGCTGTAGGCAATGCCCAGTATGGGAATGGGGGTTTGGGCCAGAAGGCAAACATAACAAATCCACATGGATGAAAGAAAAAAGACCACGCTCGCTTCAACCGAGTATTTCCTTTTCAACTAGGTTTCCTGTCTTCCAGTGTAGTTCTATTCCAGTGACTTTCTAACTATTGCTCCACTAGAGCGATGCTCCCTTTTGGTTGCAAGGTCAATTTATGCAAAGTTGTTGTATGGGCAAGGTCTTTCGGGTGGTATCCCGCGAAATAATACAAACTAAAGGCCCCCTGATATGCCTGTATGCTGTTGTGTTCTAAGGAAGGGCATTTCCAGGCATATAGGTAAGGCGGCCTTGCAGCGATTCTGCACATGCATAAGATGGTCTGTTGCTAATGCGACTTTGGGTAAAGTAGGTAATCTGGTAAGTTAGGTGAGGCTCTTGGTAAAAGTATGTGATTTTAGTATGGATGTGTTATTCTATAGACTATTACTTGGATACCTTATCTACGAAGAACCAGTTTGGGTAGATATTTTATTATAGGCTATTTCCCTTTCCCTGCTCATTTAAAAGGCAGCAGTGACTAAGGTAAGGAGGACCCTGAAGACGCGTTTGCTACTGGTGTTGAGGAGAGGGAACCACAGCCCACTTTTCACTGGAGGTACCTTTCCTTGGCCTACCTTAAGGTACCGCAACGTGCTCCCCCTCACCCCACCATAAAACTCCAGACACCAGCAAACGAGCCCCTCCATCTAGCCGCGGGCTATAATTTTATCTGGTCAATATTTACACCACCGCCTCTTTGGCCCTCCCCCTAGTTTGCAGGCAAACACGCTATACACGGTCCTCCATTACCACCTAGCAAAGTCACGCGTCCTCTATCCGCTTGCCCATCATGGAGGACCAGCTGGTTCAGCTCCTTGCCAACACCCAGCTCCCCGACCAGGCTCCCCGCCAGCAGGCCGAGCTCGATCTCAAGCGCGCTCGCTCCAACCCAGCCTTCCCCATCTCTCTCGCCAACATTGCCGCCCATGCCTCCATCGCTACCAACATCCGCCAATCCGCCCTTACGAACCTTCGCCTCTTCATCGAGAGTAACTGGGCTGTCGAGGATCCCGACGATGAACCCCAGATCCCCATCTCCGACGATGTGAGGACGCAGCTCAAGCAGACACTGCTCGACCTCGTGTTGGGCCACGAAGAGGACAGGAAGGTCAAGATCTCCGCCAGGTATGATCCATTACGTTCTCAAGCTTGGCTTTCTGTACGCGCGGCGACTCTAATACTGACGTCTGTTGTCTACTTGTAGCTATGCTGTCGGCAAGATCGCCATTCACGACTTCCCTGACGACTGGCCCAACCTTCTACCCACAGTCTTGTCAGTCATCCCATCGGGATCTGACACGCAGCTACATGGCGCCTTGAGAGTACTGAGCGATCTCGTTGAGGAAAGCCTTAGCGAGGACCAGTTCTTCTCCATGGCTCGCGACATTGCAAAGACCCTGACCGAGGTGGCCCTTAACGAGAACCGGAAGCCCATGCTGAGAGCCCTTGCCATCTCCATCTTTCGATCTTGCTTTGATATGATGAACATGATCAAGGAGACCCACGCCAAAGAAGTCAAAGGCTTCGCCGACGAGCTGCTGAAGGATTGGAATCCCTTCTTCATTACCATCCTCAAGTCGCGTCTTCCCGAGGCCGACTTGACCGCAGGCGTCCAGCCCGATAGCTGGCACAGCATAATTGCTCTCAAGCTGCAGGTTGTCAAGACTCTGCTCAAGATTCGCCGGGTCTTCTCCAACCTGCTCCTTCCCCAGAGCACTACGTTCTTCAGTGCAGTCTGGGAGGAGCTCAGCCTTTTGCAGGGGGCCCACGAAGCCTTGTACATTCTCAATGATGCCCAGGGTCGCCTGGAAGATGCCGACAACCTTCCGTACACACTCGATTTCCTGATCCTCGAGGAATTGGATTTCCTGAACCAATGCTTCCGTGCGCCTCCGGTTCAGGCCGAGCTTGATGGCCAGCTCAATGCGCACGGATCAGCGCACGAGGTTCCCTGGATGATTGAGATCATGAAAATGCTCGTCTCGTACTCACGTGTGACCCGAGAGGAGGAGGAGCTCTGGGATATTGACTGCTCGCTCTACCTGGCGGAAGAAACCTCGGTCACAGCCAACTACACAGCTCGAACTGCAGCAGGCGACCTACTCATCAAGATGGGAGAATGGTTTAACCAGAAGACAGTGGACGGTCTCTACGGCTACACCAAGACTTTGTTCCCTGGCGACGATTCGACATGGAGAGCCCACGAGGCCGCCCTCTACCTCTTCGTCATGCTGTGCAGCGACTTCCAGGACCTGGACAAGCCCATTTCTGAGCCTGTCGCGAATGCTTACCTTGAGCTTGTCGATTTTGCCATTAACAAGCAAGATATTCCTTTGCTGAGAGCCCGAGGTTACCTCGTCGCTGGCATGCTTGGGCGATCGTTTGAAGCCCCTCATACTCTTCTCGACCGCATAATTCACTCCATTACTAGTGAGCAGTCCGAGGTGGTGCAGGTGGCCTGTATCAAGGCTGTCGAAGGCCTGATCAATGCAGGCAAGGTTTCGCCCGACCGACAAGTCCCCATCATCACCTCGATTCAAACCTACATGAACGGCAAGGACCCCAGTGACATGGAGGATGCTGATGAGCTGCTTGTCACTCTTAGTGAGGCTCTTCGAGCGGCTATCAGCTTGGACACCAGAATTGCTCTGTCAAATGATGTTCAGTCCATTGATCTTCTCTTCCTGCTTGCGAAGCTTGGTGCCAGCAATTTCCAGGTAACCATGCTGGTAACGGAGGCTTTCGAGGAAATAGTAGGCAGCTTGTCTGACCCTAATTCTTTCAGCGGGCTCTGCACCAAGGTCTTGCCTACCTTGACTGGTGCTTTCGAAGTGGCAAACCTGACCGAGGATGACCCTCTTGTCACGGTGAGTTAGTCCCACTGTTAATTCTGTACCGCATCTGACGACAAATAGGTTGCCACCGAACTGCTTGCGGTCTTGGCCGAACACGGCGCAGAACCCCTTCCACAAGGCTTTGTTGCCGCTACATTCCCTAAATTGACTCGATTGTTGATGGAGTCGAATGAGGGAGAGGTTCTGCGACCTGGATCCGAAGTTGCCAAGTGGATCCTGATTCACGACCATCAACAAGTGTTTGGATGGCAGGACGCCAACGGTCGCTCTGGCCTCGAAGTTTGCCTCCACATCATTGATCGCCTTCTTGGCCCCTCCATTGAAGACAACTCGGCCTCTCAAGTCGGCGGTCTAGCCGCAGAGCTTGTGGAGAAGGCCGGACAAGAGCGCCTGGGGCCATTCCTACCTCAGCTCTTACAAGCCGTGGCCAATCGACTGGCCACGGCCCAATCGGCCGCTTTCATTCAATCCCTCATCCTTGTATTCGCTAGATTGTCGCTTGTGGGTGCGCAGGATGTGGTTGAATTCCTTAGCCAGATTCAAATTGACGGTGAGAGTGGACTGCAAGTAGTTATGGCCAAATGGCTGGAAAACTCAGTTTACTTTGCCGGATACGACGAGTCTCGACAAAAGTACGCTTTACCCGTCACAATATGCTTTACCCGTCACAATATCTTCTCTCCGTGGACTAACATCTTGATAGCGTTATCGCACTTTCTAAACTGTACTCCCTTAACGACCCCCGCCTTGCCCAGACCATGGTCAAGGGTGATCTGATTGTTCAGGCTGATGACGGCCGTATCAAGACACGCTCACGGGCCAAACAAAGTATGTTCGCTCTAGTCCCCGGCGCCGATCCCACGTCTCTTGGCTCCATTCAAAATCATATATTGACATTATTTTCCAGATCCCGACCAATACACGATTGTTCCTGCGACCCTCAAGATTGTCAAGGTTCTCATTGAAGAGCTTCTGTCGGCTTCAGGTGCCGGCGCAGCTGCCAATGCAGCTTCCGCTGCCGTAGCGTCTGCTGCATTCGATGATGAGGATGACGATGACGAGGGTTGGGAGGATGATGATACTCTTGACTTAAGCCTCGGCGCAACTAAAGCAGAGCTGATGTCTTTCGCTGAAGGACGACAGAAGCAGCGCGACGATGAGACACAGGCGTACTTGACCGAATTCTTCATCCGCTGTGGCCATGAAAACGTTGCCGGCTTCCAGGACTGGTACAACATGTTGAATGAGGACGAGAAAGCAAAGTTGAACGAGCTGGCAGCGGCAGCACAGTAAGTCGTCCGCGTCCTGAGGATGCCGCGTAATCTGTGCCATGGAGCACAAAATGTTAGTACGGGAGGAATGGTCTTCTAGGGCCTAATTACACAAACGACATAATGACGGACCTGACCAATTGCTGGCCAAAATGCTTGCAGTCCATACAGAACATACATAGATGAAAGGAGACGATTACTATATAGCTAGATATGAGCGGTGGAGTGCATCTGGCCTTTGCTTCATTGCTTTGAAACGACATGGAATGTGGCATCTGTCACGAAGGATTCGAAAGCATGAGAAGAGCTAAGCCCGTGTCGAAAAACCCAACTATGAGCATTCGACTCAAAGTGTCATACACGACTTAAGAGAATGCAGATCACCGAGTGAGGAAATGATGACGATACTGTAGATCCATAATACATTTTTCACGGAGTGTAGATTATGCGTAGGTAACGGATGGATATCTACGGTAAGTGGTGGCGTGCACACAGAAGCATCCTGTCACCCGACTAACACCCATAATCGTACAAAACCAGTCTGCTTCAGATAATGCCTCCGCCACCACCAAAGGGACTTCCTCCGCCTCCTCCAAAAGGATTTCCTCCCCTGCCGCTCCCAAACCTAGGCCCACCTCCCGGTCCGACTGGATCCCAGCGGGACCCAGGGGGCATTTGCGGGTCGTAACCATCGCCATCACCACCGCCACCGCCAGGTCCCCTGAAGCCGCCTTGTCCACCGAAGAGAGGGTCATCAAAGGTTGGGTGCATACCTGAGAAGCCACCGGGGCGAGGAAGGCCGCCACCGACAAAGGAGCCTCTGAGCGGATCGTGGGGTCCGAGGCCCGGGGGATTAAGATCATCGTGGCCGATATTGTAAGGCATGCGTCCGGGCATGACTAGGCCTGGTGGGGAACGATTCATCTGATGCTCATCCTCGAAGTCGGGAGGAGGAAAATCGCCAACCGGACCCGGGCGGGGTCTAGCCATTTCCGGTAGAGGCCCCGGCTGAGGGTAGGGCACATTCGGCTGAGGATCGCCGCGAAAAGGGCGATTTGGGTTCTGAGCTTCTTGTGCGCGACGTTCGGAGCGAGCGTTGGATTCGGCCTCTTCAGTCTCGACGTAGCCTTCTTTCTGAAGCTTAGGGATGAGCTTCTGAATGATGTTTACTTTCAAGTCGTGAAGGATATCTGCCAAGACAAGTAGGGTTAGTACCAAGAGAAAAAGAAATTGCTTCTGTTTGTGTTAGAAACGATGATGGAATAATGCATACCAACTATCGCTTGCTCCGAAACAAAGACTTTCCGAAGCTTATCAACAAGATCACCCCGGTCTTCGTCGTCGTCAACCATTGTGATTCGCACGGGCAGGGCACTTGAGTTGACGACGTCCCGCGCAGCGCGCTCGAAGCGGTAGATGTTCTCGTCGCCGACGGCCAAGCCGCGGACCTCGACCTTGGTTCCCATGCGGTCGACGCGGATTACGAACTGCATGGAAGACTGCTTGTGCTTGTAGACGAAGCTCAGGGAGCCGAAGCCGGCATTCCACTGAGCAGGTAGCCGAGGGGCGAGGGACTCGCATTCTGCTGCTCGACGGAGATGGACATGGTCAGCCATGATGATAATAGGGAAGTGGGGTTATACATTGGAGAGAGAGAGAAAAGAAAGGTGTGAACGTACGCAAGTTCTTGTCCTCGCGGAAACCGAGAAGCTTGAAATCCAGGGCGGCGAAGTATGCGTGGATGAGGAGGGCAATGGCCTCGTACGAGCTCGCGAGGTCTGAGCTGTCGTCGCCTTTCTCATGGGTCGGCAGAGCATCGGCCATGCCCTGCAGGAGGGCAGTCGTGCTCAGCGTAGACATGGCTGAGGTGGTATTCGGAAGGGTAGGGTAGGGGAAGGGTTCGGATAGTCGTACTCTGTTCAAGTCCGTAGCTGGGGATCAGTGATTTGGAGATGCATTCGCTGAGAAGAGCCGGCTCGATGGAGAGATGGGAACATGGTTGTTCCCCCAAACAAAATGCTGCCTGAGCCTGAGTGAGAGCTAGAGCAAGAGGGATGTTAGCCTACATTACATGAGGTGGGAGGTAGGAGGCGGGGTCTGGCGTCATGAGCTTCGTTGCCTTCAGCCCTATATGTGGAGTCTTGCACCTCTTTACATCCTAGCACCCAAGGTGAGGTAGGCGGCCATTTTCGTCAATTAGATCGTTCACGTGATTTCGCGTTTCCTCTCCAAACGCGTCCCTGCTCGTTCACATGTCTTAATATCTACATCAGCATCAGGCAACTGGCACAAGCGACGGTGCGCCGACGAGAATCACCTCCTCTGTCATCCCCATAGCTGGAACCGATGGCTTTCCGGCCACGCTCCTGAAGTTCCAAAATGGCTTCCACAAGTCCGCAGAAACCTACGGGCCGCCCCGCTGCCGATGAGCCGACGTCTCTTACCGTGACGGAAGCCTCGCAGCTCTTCTCGTCCTTCACAAACTTTCTCACGCTCGCCTTGCACTCGCTGCTCTTCCACCGTGGCCTCTACCCGCCCGCCACGTTCCTCACCGCCCGCGCCTACAACCTCCCCGTCCAGCAGTCGCGCCACCCGGGCCTCTGCGCCTGGATCACCGACGCCGTGGCCGCCGTGGCCGCGCAGCTGCAGCGCGGGTTCGTCGACCGGGTCGCCGTCGTGATCCACGCGCCCGCCACCCTGGCCGTCCTGGAGCGCTGGGTCTTTGACGTGAGCTCGTTCCCGGAGTGGGGGCCTGACGTGCCGCCGCTTGACACTGAAGCCGCCGCCGACGCAGGCGCGGATGAACAGGCGGGGGAGGACCTGGATGACGAGATACTCGTGGGCGAAGACGAGAGCGAGGTCATCAACTGGGTTGACGTCAATGAGGCGATGCGCGGAGCCCTCAGGAGAATAGCGCATGCGGGCGAGAGCTTGCCAAATCCTCCGCAAGGCAGCACATTCACGCTGGCGGTGGAGCTGCGTGATGACGCCCCTCCACCCATTGGTGTGAGTTACCTCCATGTCTTTGTCTCTTTTGCTGTGTCTTTGACAACGTTCAGCATCCGCAACCTTGGATCCCATCGCCGCCAAACTTACAACGCGCTTCCAAATCTCAGCCTGTCACTGCCAGGCAGTCCACATCGCGCGCAGCTACCACAACCCCAGTCCGCTCTGTGCGAGCAGGGCCGTTATTCTTTGAGTGCTGGATTGAACAGTCTGAAGCGACACCTCACGGCTCGGGACGTTTGTCAAGCAAGACTTCAAATACATCATCATGACTATCATTCCTGTATGAAGTGCATCGTGATTCATGATATGCCTTCGTTCCTGCCCAGCTTCCCTTCCGTTGTGAAAGTACCCCTTTTTGTCCTGACTCCAGCACCATACCACCCGTCCGTGCAATTGATATACATGAAACTCCTTTTACTAGACCCTTGGCCTCCCTCCAATAATAAGATTCAATAACCAAATACCATCCAAGCAAGCCATTTGAAGCACAGCATCACCTATTCCGTCGACTTCAACGCTGCTCGCAGGCTAGCCATTTCCCGCTTCAACCGCGCATTCTCTTTCTTGGTGCGCGCCAGCTCATCTCCTTGGTCTTTTAGCTTGCTCATCAGCTCTTCTTTGTCCTCCTTGCCCTTCCCCTTGAGGGCCTTGACGATTTTGCCTAATTCACCATTGAACTTCTCGTACAACAGCTCATTTTCAGCGACAGCTTCCTTGTACAGCTGATCGATGGCACGCACTTTCGTCTCCGTCGATTTGACGGTCGAGTCCATTTCTCGTTGTAGTGCATCTTGTCTTTCTTGCATCTCTTGGCGGACTGTTGATAACTTGTCTTCCAGCCCTTGCACGGTAGATGCAAGCCGTCTGAGGTCGCCCGACGTGCCTTTTGACAATGTCGTGTGATTAACACGGGCCATTTCTTGGCCGATTTTAGAAAGTTCCGATTGGAGCGAGGCATCAACCTCTTCCATGGCTTGCTTTTCCGTCTGGAGTCGTTCTCTCAGCTTTTGTGGTGATTGCAGGCGCAGTTTTTGCGTCCCGGACCGGGTGGGACTAATTCCAGGCCGAGTGGGCGATTCCGGACCTGAGCCTCCCGATCGACCAGGCCGCAATGTTGGTATGTTGGAAGCTGATAGCACCTTAGAATGTCTAATGCTCTTTGTTGGTGACTCTTGTTTTGGTGTGTCCAAGTCGGCAGGAGGCGTGGTGATTGATTCTGCAACATTCTCCTTTTGTCGTGACATGCGCAATGTCTGAGCGACATCAGGGCTGACTGGTATCCTTGATACATTGCTTACTCTTGGACTCGAATTGAACTTTTCTGAAGTCTGCTTGGTTATTTGAAGAGGCCGCAGTGGTTCTTCATCATCGTCAAGCGACGCCGCAGCCATCAAGCTCTTGAGGTCGGACAAGGAGCTGCGACGTTTCTTCTTTGGCTTCACAAAGCCTGCTTCTGCTTCGGGCTCGCCTATGGTTTCCAGCGGAAACTCCATACGATGTGAGCTTGTTGGCCTATGCCCATCGTCGAACGCGCCAGCAATTGGTGGCCTATCTCTTGAGCCCGGTCGCCGGTGAAGCTTCCTTGGCAGAGAATTGTCATCGATCGAATGAGTCCGAGCCACAGATGCTCTTGACAAACTTGGAGCCTCGCCAGTAGCAGGGTTCCGATGCTTGCTAAGGCTTCGCCAGACAGATGATCGATCGTCTTTACTATTTTGACGCAAGAGCGTGTCGAATCCGAACTTACGGCGTAGCGACGACGTATTGGAGGTGAGAGAGCCAGTATGAGATTTACCGGCACGCAATGTTGAATTGATGGAACCATGAGCAGAATTACCGAAATTGAAACTGTTTGGCTCCTCGAAGATCCTGTCGCAATCTTCTACCATGCGGTCCAACAAGTTGATGTACCCCGATGCCGTGCCATCAGAAACAAGTAATTCTGCGAAGGCAAGCGTCAAAGCGCCCCGGTCACTATCGTTGCCACAGCCGTCAAGCAGGTCAGCGAGCAGTTTCATTAGAGCAGTAAATGCTCTGCGGTTCTGCGGTGCCATGTCAGAGAAGAGGAAACGAACAAAGTCCGCGAATTCCCCAGGAACCCGCTTGTTGGCACGCTCTTGGAGTGTGTCAAGCAACTGCATCGTGATTACTGGTCCCATCTGTTCGGTCCAGGCTATGCGGAGGAACTTCTCAAATGCAACAAAGAGAACTTCTGTCCCAAGATCCGAAGCAGCTTCGTAATCGTAAGGGCTTTCAATCAGGCGATTGTAGAGATCATTTACGGAAAGCTCATCAGCCATAGACCTATTGAATAAGGTACGACCAATGATGGACCCTTTGCGTGACTGAAGTGCAGCGACGTATCCAGTGAATGTTTGTTCCAAGCGTACAAGAGGATTCTCCGGTCGGCCATCGTCAATCGAAAGGTGCTCGCTGTTTTTGCTTCGGAAAGAGCCAAAGATGGAGTGTTGCTGGCTGTTATGTCTTTGAAGTGCCGAGTTAGGGCGATCGGACCGATGAGTTGGAGTCGCTGACTCAATAGTCGTGGAAGAAGGGTTCGATGTTCCGCTCCAAAAGCTGGAAAGAAGTTTGACTGGAGATGTAGCGAGAAAGGAGCGAGTTTTCTCGGCACGGTTGTATAAGCTCAATCGTCGGAGGATCCGCGAATAATATGATACCAATGAAGCCGTCAGTTGCAAATTCGTAACATTGTACTGGCTGCTGAGGAGTTGGATTACTACCAAACGTTAGTCCTAACGAGCATTCACGTCACGGTACTTTGACTTACTTCGACGGGACAATGTTGGTAGAAAGTCCTCCAATGCAACATCATCTTGAAACTGTTTCCCATTTAAGCCTGCCGTGAGTACGGTCACTCTCCTCAAATCATTGCTGGTCACGTTGACGACAATCTCGACGCCGTAGTGTCCGACGGGCGCACCCTTAGTTCCCTTTTCACGATCGACGACAATTCGAACTGGTGCAGGCTCTCTTCGGCCTTCAATGAGCTGGTCGGCGCCCTCTTGAAATACCGCGGCATGGAGGCCTAGATTGCTGTCTGGCATGCGGACGGAGCGAAGCGTCCAGCATGGGTCTTCTCGTTCCGTTTCTGAGAAGCGAGCCTCTATCCTCGCCTTAACTAGATCCTCATCCCATTTTGTGCCTTTGCCTTCATATGAATCTTGTAGAAGGAAGCAACGAGATGTAGGGGATTTGCTGATTTTGTGCTCACCGGCATGTACTCCCTTCATGTCCTTTGTCGACGTCATCCAGATAAGGGAACTGTCCGCTGAGCCGGTGAATCGAACATCGGTTAGATCATGCCATCCTGTGAAAACAAAATCATACGCCCCAGGACCACCAGCTGCGTTAGTCATAGATATAAGCAGCCCTGCGGCAGAAGGCTTGTCAATTTCCCGGACCAGGTCGCGCCCGGTCATGTTGCCGCCCATTCTCTTCAGGATTACAATGCAATCCGAGAAAAGTAACAGCAAACCCGGGTTTTCCATTTGATTCGAGAGCTGAAACGGAGGCGCGAGCTCAATGAAATCAACAGCAACAACGAGACGGCCCTGGGGTTCGAGATCCATCGGCCATGACTCTACCATATTTCGTAGTCGGCTAGCAACGTGAGGTTTGTCTGGAAGTGGTTCGTCCATAGAGCAAATATTTGTAATGATATCCCTTGCCTTGAGCATGGGTTGTAGCGCGGGGTGTGTTATAGGTAGAGAGGCCACAATTTGGTCTATCAGTAAGCTATATCGAGGCAATCGCTGAACGGGCTCAATGAGGATCGATCGGACAGTTTGCTCTCCAGTTTGGTTGACGCGCTGTCTAAAGCTTGATTGCGGATCCATAAACGAGGTCAAAAGTGTTGGGAAATGCTGGCTGGCCCTGATGTAGTCCTGGTAGCACTCAGTGAATTTAGGAAACCATTCAAGAAACAAGCGGGCGACTGCCAGCGCTCCGCTGGGATCTTTGTTGCGGGCGGCGCCACCAAGCTTCGAACCTGTTGGATTGCCTGACGGGAACTCCAGGTCTTTGGCGGCAGCAGATTCGGTTTCGTTCATTGTCTTGCGAAGCTCTTCCAGAAAGAGAGAGTTGACTTGAAGAATTTGGTCAGACGATCTGGGGAAAAGCTTGGCCAACTCCTCCTCGGATGGGCTCAAGCTTTCTGGCGCCCGTTTTTTGGCGCTTTCTCGGAAGTCATGGGCAATGTGCTTCACAAGTTCCCCCAGCTTCATCACATAACGCTCTTCTGTGTCCACTAGCTCGCCAAGCTTCATACACAATTCGTATTTCTGATCCTTGGTGAATGATTTGCTTCGGTTAAGCGCGGATGGTTTCGAAGGCGCACGCCGCAGTCTGCTTGTTGGCAAAAATACAGGCTCTCCCAACAGCCTGACCAGAGGCGTGTAGCCGGTGTACTGCCGTAAAGTCGGGTCTAGTATATCGTCCTCGTCATCCGGCACCTCTTCCAGATCGGCAGGTTGGAGCGGCACAATGGCGCCTGGGGGCAAGATGAAGTCGACATCAACATTGCTGATATGCTGTGTTTGTAGGCCTGCTTGCAAAGCGGCAACTACATCCGCTGTATTCTCGCTCTTAATCATTGTGGTGACGACATCGGCAGCATGCTGCTCCCCGAAGAGGGCAGGGCCACTACCTGGACGTCTGCCCCGCGTTGGATAGGCATTTCGTAAATGTGCTTTGACGCCTTCGGGTAGCTCTGTGAAATATTTGAAGAGACCGAAGGCCAGGCCCCGGAAAACCTCGTCACCTTGATCCTCGCGGGGCAGGTAGTTGACGACGCTATAGATCGGCGAGTTGGGAGAGATAGTAATGCGGGGGAACGACTGGAAGCCGGCCGGAGTAAAAACGTGAACCTGGACTCGGGAACTGTTTGCGGTATAGTTGGCGGTGGTCGACGGCCCGTGAAATATCAAGATGGGGAGGTGGCCGAGCAGCGGATCGGAGGCGTGATAGAGGGTTAGGTGCTCAGGCGAGAGCGCCACCTCATCTGTGACACGCACCATGGTCGCGTTAATGGGCCTTGCTCATGGCCCTTTGGCCGGGGTCGATAGAGGGAGGAGGGAGGAGCGGATTATTGGAGCCGGAGTCGCAAGGCGCGGGGTGTGTCTTCTCGAAGCCAAATCGGACTCAGATCACCAGATGAAAAGGGTGGCCCACTTGTCGCAGATCAAGTAAACATCGAGCTGCGCGTCAGACGAAATTGTACATAAATGCGCCCAAGACCCTGTAGATTGGGCCCTGAACTTGACGTTGTAAGGAAGGACAAAAATGTCTGCTGATGAAAAAAAAATAAGAAGTCCGGAAGCGAGGGTATGAAGCAACAAGAGAAACAGACGAAAAAGCAACAATCGATTGTACCACACACAGCCTGAGACCATGAACAGGATAAGTGGGAAATGGCGGAATGCTGGTCACGATAAGGGCCCCCTCCGACGATTATTGTTTGGGCAGGCGGTCAAGGTAAACACCAGACGGAAAGTCAACAATGCGCACGGAAGCTTTTGGGACAGCTAGCAACGGCTCAACAGCCGCGCTAGACGCGCTAGTACCTCGCCGACATCACGTCACTGCTCCCGCTATAAGTTAGGTACTTTTCATGGAGCTTTGAGCACTAATTCCTGAGCAACCCCACTGAACCAGGTCCCTGTGTCCGTTATAGCGTTCCCTCCATTGATGACTTTAACTGACAATCCTGAAGACTTATTAAAGTCCCAGACCTTCAAACACACGGCTGCCGTCCTGCACCCTCTGCTTTGGTTGCGTCAGCCGAGATTATTTCTACTGATACCCTCCTCCCTTCTCAGACGCAATCTATGATGTCCAGCCAAGAGCAGGGCATACCACTGCGACATCAACCCGACGATGTGGGCTATCGTCTCATCGAGCTTCCGCCAGACTTGCAACATCTACTGGAGTCAGAGACAGCACCGGTGTTGGTTCCCTGCTCCGAGCTCATCCACGCTGACTAAACCCAATTGTTAATTCTCATAGTCTAACTCTTGAGTCTTCCCCGAACTCAGCTATCCTCAGAACGCCAGATAAGGCTTATTCACTCCGCCAAAAGAACACCTCCAATGCCGTCATCATTCTTTCCTCCAACACAAGCTCAGCGGACGGCCAATCGTCGCTGGCGGCCATATCAACCATTCATGAAACCGTGGAGCTAGACCCTTACCATGAGAAGGATGTGTCCAGTGCTGGTAATGTGAAGCACACTGGTAGTAAAGGCAAGTGGCACGAGCGGTTTGGAAAAAATAGATGAGTTGGACCGGTCCGCGCAGCCATGCCAAAAAGGATAATGAGAACATGACGACGGGGGTACTGGAATATGAGGCTTACACAACAAAAGAAACTGCGATGTGATGTAGGCAGTGAGCTATTCATTTACTATCTTTAATTTAGGCCCGAGCCCAAGATATGGTCCTCCGTTTGATATACTACATCAAATTATCTGCTCGATGTTCTAAGGATGGATATAGTTTGGCAAATTGGCATTGGGTTTGAAGTGGGTGATGAAGTGTTGCTTACACTGTTGAGAATTTTAGAGGGCCGCATGGCGAATATTGACAGTGATATAGAGTACTTGAAGTCAAAGGCAAATCCATAACAAAAACTAACCTTGGCCTATTCGAGTACGTCGTGACCCCAGAATCCGTGAACATTCGTTAGTCACAACAGCAAATATTGGAGAGTGTTGGTCCCACACATTTATCTTACAAATGGACGATGAAGAAATATTGTAAGAGTGGCCCTGATCGAATAATGGAGACAGCTGTAGCCTAACCCGGTCATCTACTGCAACTACAACTGTATTTCAGATATCACCAAGGCACAATTTGGCACAGATCCCACCTGGCCTCCTTCGTACCGGCTGGAATGTGAGATTGATCCGAATAGCTTTAGAAAAGGTGCAAACGAGTGAAAGAAACAGCACTAAATAACGACGAGTTAAGAAAACCCGAACTCTGATTAAGGACAACGGTTTGCTTGCATTGCTTTTCAATTACATTTCACGATATGGCGAGGTGAGTTCGGAATCATAAGTGATCACGTGCTTTCGTGTCAACCTGCGCGAGGTGCCAAAGTCAAGGTACCTCGATTTAGTGCCAATGACGGAATGCACCTCCAGTCAACTGTGAACGGCTTCAACACTCCACAACCATGCGATTCAGGGTGGTAATTAAGGATCATGCCGCCTCATGTACCGCGCAAGCGATTGCGCCAGTCATCGCCCCCAGCAAAATCCAAAGCTAAACAGCAAACGACTGGTACCTCCCCGGTACCTGGTGCTGCACGTCGCAAGGCAACTCTATACGACGACCTTGATGCTTCCTCGACCCCGTTGGCCTCGGAGCCAAACAATTCAATTCTGCATGACCTCACGGCAGGCGACAGCTCTAGCTCTTTGACTTCACTCTCCGACGAGGAGTTCGAAGATGTGCCTCTTGCAAAGCGACAGAAGCTCGAGGATTCGAGTGACGATGATGACGTCGAGTTCGAAGATGTAGTAGCGCCAGTTGCGCCAGCTCCGGATGTCCCAGTCACGTCTGGGGATCTTGAGCTAACGCTTAATCGTGATACTCGAATCTCTTTAACAAATCAGTTTGCCGATAAGCGGGGGCCTACAAAGCGAGAACGGATGGTGCGGAATGCAACACATTGTATTCATGTTATGTGTCTGTTGTGGCATAACGCAGTCCGGAATTCCTGGTTGTGCGATGCAGAAGCGCAAGCTATTATGATCTCGCATCTTCCACCGAAATTATGGGACGAGGTCGAGAGATGGCGGCAAAACAGTGGGCTGGTTAAATTACCCCAACGGGCACCCACTGCAAGCGGTAAAGGCAAATCAAAAGCCAAGGCGAAAAGACCTAATGAACGCCCAGCTCGCGATTGGGGCAGTAGTGCAGACAGATTGGAAGAAGGTATGGTTGATATGAGCCATGGCGACCCTCTCTTCCGGCTGATGCAATGCCTCGTACCGTGGTGGAAGCAAAGGTTCAGTGTTCGAAGACCGGGCCTGAGAAAATGGGGCTACATGGCTCTTGACCGCTTAGATCGTCTAACAAAGGCTCACAAGGCAGAGGAGTATGATCCCGAACGTTTCGGCGAACGAGTAGCTACTTTAGCTGACTTTCGTCGATCGGCCCAAGAATGCCAAGGAAGTCGAGATGTTGGAGCCCAGCTCTTTACTTGTCTACTCCGTGGATTGGGTATTGAAGCTCGGTTGGTAGCCAGTTTGCAGCCACTGGGATTTGGCTGGAACAAATTGGAGGAAGCCGAACCTGAAAAGTCCACTGATGGAGTCAAATCGGAGGAAAACGACGTCAAGCTTCCAGTCACAAAGGCGCGCAAGAAAACCACAGCCAAAGCCACTAAGAATGCACCGCAGTCAAAAGTAAAGAGCCAAGAGGCAAAAAGGCCCCGTCCAAGTCGAGCGAGCAAAGCCTCCAACGCCAGTCTTGATGTCAACTCTGACGAGCTGGAACTAGAATATCAAGACACTGACGATGAGTCTGTAGTCGAGCTGCAAGTTACACCTAGGAAGGCACAGAGCTCTACAAAGCAGTTTGACCAAGATCTTGACTATCCTCATTATTGGACGGAAGTCTTGTCTCCTGTCACACGCAAATATTTACCAGTGGATGCTCTTGTCAAAAAAGTGGTTGGTACGAATAGAGACTTGATAGAGTCATTGGAGCCGCGCGGAGGCAAGGCCGAGAAGGCACGGCAAATTATGGCCTACGTTGTTGGCTACTCCTCGGACGGGACTGCAAAAGATGTGACAGTGAGATATCTGAAAAAGCAGATGTTCCCTGGCCGTACCAAAGGCGCTCGTATGCCACCCGAAAAGGTCCCTATATATAATCGCCACGGAAAGGTCAAGCGCTATGAATTGTTTGACTGGTTCAAATCTGCCATGTCTGGGTATAGACGCGGCGACCGAAAACACCCTCTGACAGAGGATGATGACGCCGAGGATGGCACCGACCTGAAACCAGCCAAGCCAGAAAAGAAGGAGATCAAGGAAGGCGAGGAAACACTGCAGTATTACAAGCAGTCTAAGGAGTTCGCCCTTGAGCGGCATCTTAAGCGAGAAGAGGCTCTTCGGCCTGGGGCGGTTGCAGTGAAGATCTTCAAAAACAAGGCCAAAGGCGGCAAAATCGAAGAGGAGCCGGTCTATTCACGTAAAGACATCTTGAATGTGAAGAGTGCGGAAACCTGGCACAAGCAAGGAAGAGCACCCTTACCAGGCGAGCGGCCTCTGAAGAAGGTACCCTATCGCGCAGCGACTTTGAACCGAAGACGAGAGATACTGGAGGCAGAGGCAGCAACGGGAGAGAAGGTTCTCCAGGGACTTTACAGCTTTGAGCAAACGGATTGGATCATACCTCCACCAATTAAAGATGGGGTCATTCCAAAGAATGAATATGGGCAAGTCAAATGGTCTACTCCATTACTTATCACAACACTAATATTGATGATGTCCAGGAATATCGATCTGTTTGTCGAACATATGTGTCCAAGAGGCGCTGTTCATGTACCGTTTCGAGGTGCCATTCGCGTGTGTAAACGACTACAGATCGATTACGCCGAGGCAGTGGTTGACTTCGAATTTGGTCATCGCATGGCAGTTCCTGTCATCCAAGGCGTAGTTGTTGCGGAAGAATATCATGACCAGGTAATGGAGGAATTAGCTAAGGATGAGGTTGAGAAGAAACGCAAAGAAGACGAGAAACGACGCAAGACAGCGCTTGGTCAATGGCGAAAATTTCTTATGGGAATGCGGATTGTTGAACGAATTCGGCAAGAATATGGTCACATCGACGAAAACGTTTCCGTCTTTGGCCACAACAAAGGAGCTACTATCCATAAGCCAACCTCAAAACTAGAAGACGAAGAAATGGCCGGCGGATTCCTGCCTGAAGGTTATGAGGAGGATGAAGAACAAGAAAAAGCTGCACACCAAACATCTAGTTTCTTCCCTGTTGTTGACGAGGATGACCCTGGCGGCGATGGCGATCTTATAATGGAGAACCATCAGGCGGAGACTCTATCTAGAGATGAGCGAAATAGTCAGTCGCCACAACGCCAGGTTGACAACAGCACAAGGAGCAAAGCCAAGGCGAAAGCAAAGCCGAAAGCGAAGGAAAAGCCTGCAGTGAGACGACAGCCTGCAAGAGGCCGCGCAACAAGGGCTCGGAGACAAACCTTTTCAGAACAGGAAGAAGACGACGAGGATGACGATGATGCATGGCAAGGCGAATCAGATGACGATTGACAGCTTTATGAAGAGAGGTAGGAATGGCTCATCATAAGCTGCAGCCGGAAGCACGAGAGCATTAATACAATGGAGGCATTATATTTAATCGAACTGCGTTTATTGGTCCAGTGACGAGAAGATCCGGTAATCACGTATTCCAGTTTACGGACTGCAGTAATCATATTCCAGACATCAGACATCGGCCCTTGATCACTTTCTTACGATACTGACCGTAGTTTCGAGCCAGTAACAGACCCCTAACAATCTATCTAATAAAGAGCCGAGCTCGACCTCGATCCATAGATTATACAAGCAATAGCGCGAGGTGAGAAACCCACTAAGTACATCTATCTCAATCTTTGGCTGACCCCTTCCGCGCATTACTCCACATCTATGGAGAATTCGCCGACTTCGTAGTGCGCGTACGGATCCTTCCACCTGGTGGTATTCTCGTTCTCTGGGGGTTCGACCTGGATTCCGGTCTGTGCCGGCTTCTTTGCTGGTCGTAAATGCGCGATCGACACTACGGAGTAAATATTCATGGGGCCATTTATCCTCACTCAGTAGGCCAGCTGGCCAATTTTTTAATGACTTCGATGCTAGAGCATGTGCTGGCCGGCGTGGAACTCCTTCTTCTGGATACCTTCGACGATTTTTCGGCGCATCTCCCACGGGATTGTCTCAGCTTTCTCACTACCCATACGATTCTGGTCATTTCGACTTCAAGTGTGGAGTCAAAGTTATGGACGCCCTTTTGGTCGAAGTTATATCCTTTGCTCGTCTATTCCTCCGATTCCAGAGGCTGTATATCCGCGATGAAGTGAACGAAGTTATCTGGTTCGGTTTTGTCCCCGGTGTTCCCGGAGTTGGTGACCTCCTGGATGATTATCGTAGCATACCTGCCTTTTCTTTGCGGGTTCAGTACTCGAAGATTATTTGGCCTGCTGCTATAGTCTGGGGGCGCTTGTAACGGTCTAGCTACAGGCTTGAGGGAGGTCTTAGCCGGCATTCCTTAATTGCTTCCGAATTAAACAGGTAATGCTTTTGCATTGATTTTATAGTTTTAATTGCGGTAGAGGCTTACAGTAAATTCACCGGCTCCGTAGTATTAGTATATACTAATTTATCCCACAGTAGTAGGTGCGCCTTCCTCGTCTTTCGACCATGCAGAAGATGGTGAAATGCCCACACCATCCACGAAAAAAATTCTCATCTTGTTATTATCTAGGAATATCATGGTATTCATCAAGCCTAAAGCACTATTGACTGATTTTCCTATCCCAAGGTCGTTGCCAGTATCCGCAGATTACATACCAATACAATATCATCTCACGAGAAGTTGTCCACCCACCCTTCCGCAGCAGCCAAGCGCCAATTATCTCCAAGCCGAAATCGCACGACATCTCAAGATATTGATGATCCATCCGTGTCAATTGACCGACCATTGAACAAGAAACCCCGTGCCAACGAACCCTCCTTATCTCCAGGAAGTTTCACTAAGACCAGCTCAGCCGTGGTTCCAGTCAGACCTCTACGGATCGTGGGCAATTTAGAAAGCTCGATGGTAGAGGCCCTCTAGAATAACCAGATCATCAATCGCGTGAAAGCCCCGGACCTGCCCGAACCATTCTGCCTGGAGACTCACTATAATACCTTTGATTTTGTGTATGACGATGCTCTACCGCTACCTATAGCTGGTCGACACTTCATCCCACAGGTTGCCACACACAACAAAGACCCGAATAAGAAGTATCTTCGTGCTTCTCACGGCAAAGATGTCCGAACATTTGCATATGTCAGCCTCGAAAATTTCAGTGAAGCCCAAATGTGGGCGCTATGTGGGAGGCTTGTCGATGCACTCAATAAGTGAGTGGAAATGACCACATTTCTGGACTTTTCAATATAGCTAATCGGATATCAGATGGCCAGAAATAGGAAATTTATCATCCCAGGGCCAAGGTCGACCACCATCGGCAGCTAAGATCCTCCTCGATGCCGCCCAGTGCAGTTGTTTTCCGGATCTACCAATCGGCTTTTTAGCACCCTGCATCAACGACTGGAAGGCACCAGATAGAACCAAAACTGCATACAGAATTTCGAATCGAATCGCATTTCTTGATCCAGTAACGAAGAAATCCGGCACGCATATATTTCAATTCACAGACTGCAGTGATGATGTCCCAGACGTCGGCTCCTTGTCACTTTCCTAGGATGCGGGCCGCAGCTTCAAGCCAGCCACAGACCCTCAACAATCTGTCTTGCAGAGGACTAAGCACGATCTCGACCCATGGGTCATGCAAGCAATAGCACGTGGCGAAAAACTCGCCAAGTATATTCTATTTGCGTAGAGTCGCCGCGGACCTTTGGCAACAAAGCAACAAGCTAAAGAATTTACTGCGCGGTTGATCAAGCAATATTCAAGCGATAAGCGTACTTTTAGTACGTTGTACAATGGAAACCCCTTATTTAAGACTACAACCAGCTCCTTCCTTGGGAGACTTATTTGTCCATCCAATGCTGTACTTAAGGACATTTCGAACCGAATTCCTAAGATGCACATCGATTCTTAGGACTTGGCATGGGCTATACCAGTATTAAATATTGGGAGAACAACATGGCTTGCATCGAGCAGTATTGAAGAAACATTCACGTCAATGGCTAGAGAAATTGACAACCTTATACCCCGGATCCAAAGTGGTGAACAGGCACCAGGGTCCTGCCAGTGCACTCCTGTAAAGCCAAAATACTGCATCCCTGTCGGAATTGTAGCTTCCTAGAAATCTGCGCAAAGCTCATGATAGGACCATACAATCTTCCCGAGTGCGAACGATGTCTGGTCGATCTCAGGAAGAACTTGAACCCTATTAGCACACGAATAGCGTTGCGATTAGCTAGAGTCTCTTTACAGTACGAATATACAAAAATCCAACGACCAATGGGGGCAAATTTTCAATAAATCCTGGACGAAATAAACCCTATTATATACAGAGCACAGGAAAATGAAAACGGAACATCTTACATTAATTCCTTTTCTGGCGAACGGATTATTGCACCGTCGTTTATGGGTTCCCCAGCCCAGGTCAGTGTGGACGCCGTCTTCCCCGTAAGCTTATATAACGGTCGAGCAGTCCCGATTCCGCGACGGCAGAAATGTCCTTACTTTGGACATATTTAGACCATGCCACACGATTGGTCTTGGCAACGTTGCAATAATCTAAGGAGAGATAGGTAGGACCGGCTCTCTAAACAATGCAACCGAAAGCATAAAAACATTAATAAAATGGAGATATTATATCTAGAATGCATTTTCTAAGAATGCATTCGAAGAATGGTAGTGCATCTAGAAGACCCAAATTCAGAATTTAAGAGCAGACTACAAAAGAAGTACGCAGAGCTCTGTTTCCTCCCATTGGATATTCAGTACCACAATCCTCTAGCATTCGCAATAGCTCATAGCAAGCATGGCGAGTAGATGAGGTCTGGATGGCCTGTAGACTGTATGAGTCTGCAGGACAGAGATGATGAGTAAAACAATATCCTCATCGAATCACGATTTACCAACTTCTTAAAGTCAAATTTCCATGAACACTTTTACCCAGAGCTAATCACTCTTATATGCTCCATTAATATGCCTGTCGAGTATGTCAATGAAGATTCGCATTTCTCATTATTTAATCCACTTTGTGAAGGAATACTAGGCGAATTCTACGCAGAGGATAATGGAGATAACGAGAACGAAGAAAGTATTGCGGGCAGTATATTAGTAAAGGCATTATATGTCAGCTATGGAGGAGATAAATCGAATTGCTTTAGAAATAGAAATCATTTAGGAGACTTATAGGACAGGTATCTAGTAAGAAATCTTAAGATAGTTCGTGTTTATCTATAAAAGTTTTGTAGAAGAGTAGAATAAAAGCCTTTTAATTCCTTAAAAGATCAAATAAATATTCTACTATTAAACGACTTTTTAAAGTATATTAAGAGATATATTCAAGAGATTATTATTTATAATATTTCTTATATTTTCGTAATGCTTTTTCGCTTCCTTAATTTAAGACTCTCGTAGGCTCATGATGCATCATTAAGCGAAACTTATGTCGACCCACTATAATATAAGTGATTTTGGACAAGGCAGATGATTATTTAAAAAATTTAACTGAGGCAAGTAGATTCATTGTGAATTTAAGTAAAGCAGGAGCTTCTGAGGAGATTCCGGGTATAGAAGCTATTTATAAGTTTGGAATAAAACGTTCTATTCCTCTGGAATCGCTAATCACAGGCAAGCCTCTTTCACAAAATTGCCCTCCTCGCTATAATCTCTGCCAAATATATAAACCACGCCATGGTCGACCAATAAATCATTGGCGATATGCCCCAACCCAAGAACCTCAACGCCATACAATGCAACATGCTTCTCTATATCTCAAATCGCTTTCAACGCCACCCTTCCCTTACACATCGATCAAGTCGATCGGGGCCCCAACGCCCCTCAGCAAAATGATGGTGTTGCCGCTTTGCAAAGCCGTGCCGAGCTTCTCGTTAAAGTCGAGCAGACGGCCGCCCTCGACGTGGAAGATGCGCAGCTTGTCTTGCTCGTCGGCGCTCTGGTTGTTTAAGTTCTGGACCTGCAGGCTGCGCGCGGCGGCGTCAAGCACCCGGCCCACGACCCAGTCCTTGGAGTAGAAGAACTCGCCTTTGGGGAACTTGGCCCGGGCCGTCTCCGCCTCGGCCTCGACGTACAGGTAGATGCGCTTCTCCGGCGCCAGCTTCTCGTCGCCCTTGGCCGTCTTCTTGAGCTTGTTGACGGCGACGACGCGGGCCGCCGCCGAGCTGGGCTTGGGTTTGGGCAGCGCGCGGCCGGCCTGTTCTTTTCTGGCGGAGCCCCAGGCGCGCAGCTTGTCAAAGGCCGACATCATAGATTTCCTGCTGGCCTCAAGCTGCTGCGCGGCGGGGCGCGCCCCGATAGGCGTGAGGTTGCTGCAGTCGTGGTCCTCGCGCAGGCGGTGCTTGAGGCAGTAGTCGCGGTTACATGTCTGGCAGTGCACACCTGTCGTCAGGGACGTCCCGATGACCGTCTTGCACTGCGGTGACGCGCAAGGCTTCTCGGAGACCTTGTCGCGGAGCGTCTTGCCCTGGCCGATGGAGGGCTGGGCGAGCTGGGCGAGGCGCCGGCGCTCCGCCCAGGCCCCGGCATTCGAGCATTTGTGCGAGGATTCGGTTCGGTGGTCGAGGCAGAAGGTCTTTTTGCATGATTGGCAGTGGAAGGGGAGGAAGTCGAGCTGGTTGCAGTAGTCGTACTGGCAGTGCTTGCCCACGAGGGAGGCGTCGTCGTTGTGTATCATTTCGACGTAGCTGGTGTCCTCACCACGTGCGTTTGCCGAGGACGCCATGGTAGCGGTTGGGTTTCCGAACGATATATATCAAAAAAGGGTCGCGCAGCGCTGCAGCGAGAGCACAGGCAGCGTCGCTGTTCGTAAGCGCTGGTTGATGGAGGAGCGAGGCCGGCTGACCAAGGCGGCGAGGAATAGTCTAGAAGGCTCGCGTGGCGCCAACTCAATCCGGGGATCGCTGGAAGTCCGTTCGTTCCTGACGCTAAATCGATCGCCACGTTATTCAGCCAAGACGCCTAATATCGCCGCAGTGAGGGCTTCAGAGGTTGACAGTGTATCGGAATGAGAAAAAAGGTGTCAAGTGTCAATTTGGAAAGCGTTGTCTTTCAGCGACACGCCATCTCAAGCTTGGCGTGGCGGGGCTCTGTCAAACATCTTGGTGCACGCCAATGTCTGAGCTCCTTCGCACGTGGACTTGACCGCTTGCATTTACTAGTCACCCAAGTAATTCTAAGCCTTTTTGCAAAGATGTATTACAGAATTGTTTATGTATGTATTATATTATTTTTATTACAGAGAGGAGCTGGGTCAATGTGACATCATCCTCGCCGCCTCATACAGTGTCGGCCACTTCATCCGTACAAATCTCCAGCGGCATGCTAATTACAACTCCTTCTCCTTTGGCTTTTGGCCAAGTAAATTTTCTCGCCCAGTCACTGGAGCACTTCCGACGTATTCCTTACCGCCGAATGCCGCGAAGCCCTTGTGGAAGAGCCACTCTACAGCGTTCTCGACAGGCTCGTCAAACAGCGTGGGTAAAGCCGGAACAACGGCGAGACCCAGGCCTATGGGCGCCCATGTACGGAGGGTCGCGTTCTTGGCATTCTTCAGGGCGCGGCCGGAGTATCGTACCACGCTGTGGATGGTGAAGGCGGGCAAGCCCATACTAGCAAGGCTCTGGAAAAGCGCTCGCTGCACCATGACGGTGCGCCAGTCCTCCAGCGGCGCGACCGTGCCAGGCTCCAGGAGCTGCGTCTGCTTCGACGGCAGGCCGGTGACCTTTTCTTGGTGAGGCGTGAGCTCAACGTTGGGATCCTTAATACGCTGATTGTGCCAGTAGGCACGGTATCCTTCGTGACTGACGTCGCCTAGGATATACAACCAGGAGATACCGTAGGCGGCGCGGACAATGTTGGGGTGCGCGACGGGGCGGAAAGACTCGCCAATATCGGAGGTGTATGCGACATATCGGTGAGCAGACAGAAGAATAGTGCGTATCCTCGTAGCGTAGGCGGCATATCGAACATTAGACTCGGTCGAATCTGGTCCACTGTGCACGGCGAGGTTAGGAACCCAAGATTCACGGGATTGAACAAGCGGAGAGGCTTACTATCCCTCAACTACATTATCGAAGAAACTCCCGTCTTGGTCAGCTTTATCTACAATCTTCTGAAGCGCCTTTGGCAGCTTTTCGCGATCAGGCAGCTTGTCGGGGTCGAAGGCTTTACTCAATGGCGATGTATCTTTCTGATCGTTGGAAGGTTTTGGGTCCTGGGCCTGCGGCTCCGACTTCGCGTCTTGCGACTTGCCCCACCAAGGCATTTTGAACGAGTGTATGAATCTGTGAAATGAAACTAAGGAAAAAGAACTGGATTGTCGCAGCTGGCGCAAGTCGTTCGGGCAGATTAGATCGTTGCAGGCTGTGCTTGGGCAAGTGAGATGCTCGGATCACCTGGAGCTCGATCGTCATATGCCAATTCGTGACGTAGCCTAGGTAGGTCTGTCTTCGTACCCACACTGAGAGGACCTCGTGCGCGCCGAGCACTTTGCATGCATTAGGTAATTATCCATGTTACCTAAGCAGCATGGATGCCCTCGCGAGGCACCTAGCTAGTTCCGGTTACCGCTGTTTATCCGACAGCTCACCGTTAGCCCGTGGCCGAAGCCAATGATTTTCTGAGAGCTTGGTGAAGGCATCAAATCTGATCTTCCAATCCCATCTCAATTGCCCCAGTCGTCCATCGCTTCGCGTTCCCCGGACCTCAATCACTCACTCACAATGGCTGGCGTCGCTTACTACACCATTGCTGGCCGACAGGTCGGCGGCCACTACGTACGTCCAGCCTCGACAACCCTTGCTATCGTGTTGAACTGGAGAACTGATATCCAGCACAGCTTGCCCTCGGCTGGTTGACCACTATGGTCGGCGGCATTGTCTACGCGACCTCTGGCCCCAAGAAGCCTGCTGGCGCCACCGTCACCCCTCCTATCAACGCCTCCAGTTCCGACGAGGCCGACTTTGTCAAGTGCGCGAATTCCTCCGTCAGCGGTACCGCGCTGTGATGCATTGGCTGACCCAATAACAGGAAGTTCCTCGATGAGCAGGAGAAGAAGCACTAAGGAATGAACCAAGCAGGAGTTGAAGGACGCGTTTGTACGACACGGTGTACATATATTCAGCGGAGAATCCCGCCGACTCAAGTCCCAAGAGAGGGAGGTGCCGCATAATTGACACTTCCTACACCCTCTGAAATCAATGGCGATACATTCGAGTGCCCACGATCGTGCATGCAAGGAAGCAGGCAACCCTCAGCGTTCAGGCTGGTTGCAACCGGACATAGCGTCTCGAACCACCATGCCCGTATACACACCGGGCGTTGCATAACAATTACTCGCACATCAGCCGATACCCCCTTTTGCTTCATTCGGACGTGAATATGCGGGAGGCATTCCCTACGCCGATTACAACTTGATAATTCTTTGCGTTTCATAATGTTCCCATGGACAGGCCAGCACACCGGAATTCGGTGCAGGAACACCTGTTTCGATGACAACCCAGTAGATCACCTTTCCCCATTTGCAATCGCCCTTGCCGTTGATGTTATAAAACGCTGCGGCGAACAAGCACCCTGTTGCTGCCATAGCATGGATTGTTGACAAGGCCTCAATGTCGTGAATGGCTAGCCAACGGTATTAGTACAATTATGCTAGATGGAGAAGACGAGACCCAACATGCTCTATTAAATGGCGCAATTGGAAAGGTAAATTAGTTATATGCCTTATTATCGCAATACCGTATCGCTGAAACGTTGTACGCAAGGTGTTGTGAGTGCTTGGCTGATGGTGGCTTACCTGATCGTCCGCCTTCGTAGGTAACTGCCTTGCTCAAGTAGTCTGCAACGCATGTTCTGACCCTGACCATCCCAATCTCGCACAAGCCGCGCAACCCAGACGGGGATCGTCAGAAAAGTCACTCGAAATTGACAGATATGACTTCGATAGAGATAACTGATTTGAAGATATTCAATACCCGAGTGCAGGTAAGTCTTGCTTCAAGCTGGACAATAGGTCTCGGAGCGCTAAGTACTTACAATGAATAATTGCCAGTTGGCCCGGAATCCAAACCAGGCCCCTGCAGAATCGTGGGTATCATGGCTTGCCATGGCTACTTCTTGCTGATTTTCTGCTAGAGAGGGCAACTCAGATATCGTCATCACTCGGTATCATGCAGGGTTGACGTCCATCCTAGGAGCTTCGCCGAGTCATATACTCCTTCTCACCTCGCTCACGTCCTCCCAGAACTCTTTCTTTCATTCTGCTTGTGTTCTTGATCCAGTGAACAACGATCTTTGGACTACATCTAGCCCCTTACAGACAAGGGACTCGTCAGCCTTGCCTGTCGTTCTCATTTCCAAGGTTACGTTGGCACGGGACCCACAAAGATCAAATGTGGTGGTTTCCCTCTCTTGGCAGAAGCTCCGTCCACCAACAGCGATGCCTATGCCGGCTGGCGGCTGCACTTACAAAGATGGCATTGTTTGGGCTGCACAAGGCGTATTGACCCCTCAAACAGCTGGGTTGGTGTATCTCAAAGCAGGCAAGGCGCCTGAAGTGCTGCTGAGGGACTACTATGGCCACGATTTCAACTCACCCTACGACGTTTCTGCGGCTCAAGATGGCTCCTTGTGGTTCACGGACCCCGTTAGTGGAACCAACCATGGGTGGCGGCCAAAACCAGGCTTGCCGCCGCGAATCTATCGATTTGTGCCCGGCAATGGAGAGGTACGAGCTATGACGGACGATCTGAGGCGACCGATGGGCTTAGCAATAAGCCCGGATCAAAGTACACTATATGTGGCAGACTCCCCCGAACCCAGAACCAGCCAGGAGGATCCCATCCCAGAGTGAGTAGTATCGTTTGGTTCTTTCTAGTGAACCGAATGTTGCTCATACTCTGCGTTAGGCCATCAGCCATATATGCCTTCGACATCGTCATTCGAGCAGATTCGCCTTTCTTGACGACGCGAAGAGTCTTTGCAGCACCTTTACATGGAGCTCCAATATGCGTGAGGTGTGATAAGAAAGGCAATGTTTGGGTTGCTTCAGGCCATCACGTTGAGATTTGGTCTCCAGGGGCAAACCTGCTGGGAGTTGTCCGCTTTCCTGGTCCGTACCAACACCGATGATGACTTAAATGACAGGATCACTAAACATTGCGTAGGCACGGTGTTAAGTTTGTGCTTGACGGAAACAAATAGCGTGTTCATTGGTGCTGGGCACTCGTTGTGGTGCTTAGAGCTCGTGTAGCCGTTGGCCACAACAGTCCTTCGCAGTCTACTCTCACAAATATATTCACAAACTCCCCGCATAGCCATCCAGTTAAGACTATGGTTCCGGAACACAGAGTCATACATCCCACGCACAGATTTATACTACTTCGGCATACTTGTTAGATGCCTGCCCTTCTTTAATGACATCCCTCACATTGGGCCATCCCATTTGTTGCAACAAGATATCCTAGACTCCTTAGCAAAACTTCGGCGGTTTGGTTCCATGTCACGTACTGTTGCATTCCGCCAGAGAAAGTTGGTTGTAAGCCAGGTATACCAAGACCCTCGGCCGATCCACTGGCATGACGTCGGATTCCTCTTCAAGGCATTGTTAACCACATCTTTAGCAAAGCTTTCTGGCGGTGCTAGTTATTCAGATATGAGATTAAGTTGTTTCATCAATTGCAGACCTCTGACGATTACTTACTCATCTGCTGCTCGACATGATTGACGCCTGTGAGCCAGGATGACAGGACTTGTCGGCCAGGGTAGTAGAGCGATGACGGTGAAAGCTCTTCCTGTCCTGCATGCGCAAATAAATCTGTCTTGATACCGCCGGTCACAACCTAAACGACAACCGTTAAAATGCATGGATTTTCCAAGGCTGCAGCTGTCCGGCACTCACATGCACCACCTTGATCTCAAATGCGGCTAGCTCAACACGCATTTGCTTCGACAATTGCTCGAGAGCTGCCTTGCTGGCGTTGTAAATGCCTTGGAACGGAACTGGCACTCTTCCCACCACAGAACCAATGTTGACAACTGTACCCTTGGCCGCGGCCAACATCGGTGTAAAGCTTCTGGTAACTTCGAGCAAACCAAACAGATTCACGTCGAACACCCGCCTTGCAACTGCCATATCTGTGTCCAGCAATGGCGAAAGATACCCTATTTCAACCAAATGAGCATTGGCAACTCAACGATATTTGCTAGCTAGCATGCCACAGGATCACAGGCCTCCTTACCAACACCGGAATTATTGATGAGAATATCGAGGGAGCCGCCAGTACGAGCTTCGATGTGAGCAGCTGCAGCTTGAATGGATTCCGTGTCCTGCACATCCATCATCACAATTTCAATTCCGAGTTCTTTTAAGTGCTCAACCTTGGAGGCTGTTCGGGCTGTTGCGAAGACCATGACGCCTCGATGATGCAGCTCTTGTGCCAGGTAGTCGCCCAGGCCACCTCGGCTGGTACCCGTCACCAGGGCGGTCTTTCTCACTGGGTCCATGGAAGCTCAACCGTATGGGTTTCGAATCGTCTATAGATATTTTCCGATCTCTAAGTGACGCTCAAGCCGCAACGAGCGTGAGACGCAGAGGCGATTTTTCAAGGAATTTTCAGCAACGATGTCCTCTAGACCTACACCATAGAAATAACAAACGGAGCAATACTCTGGAAGGACCGTGCTACTTCAATTCGGGGCTGAGGACGATGGCCAGATGTCATCGAACAAACTTTCGGAGAGAGGGAGATATAGAGAATAAAATCTTATAGCTAGATGGATAACATACAAAAACATTGTGGTACTAATGAAATGAGATGGAACAGCGGTCGGACCCCTTCCTAGAGCCCAAGGGACTTTGGCTTCAAGACGGCCGGTAGTGCCGCGAAGCTTACGGCCAGTATAACACTAGGCCTGCTTCTGTTAGAACAAGAAACTTAACCATTGGTGGCGCATGCGCCATTCGCAGCTGGAAACAGAACAAAGCATTGCGATTCATTGGAAGATGCAATGCTTACATGGCGAAGAACGTCAGTCCCTTGGCACCAACAGTTTACCAATTAAGCTCAGAGTTCCACATGCGTTGTAAGTCGCTGAGCCTAAAATGGTGTTCAAGCGCCCACGCATCTAAATGCGGGACATGAGAAGGGAGTGGTTTGTTCGGGAATCCCAGTATTATTATACATAATGGGCAAGTGGAACTGAGCCAAATCTTCGTTTTGACAATAGCCTACGTTTTTCATATCTGCGCACATCGACACATTGCGAACAGGAACCTTGGTGCAAGAAGTCGAAAGATTAACCTGGCGCTTCGGCTCGCGAATGGCACGCACGGGTCCCTCTTACCCTTCCCAGGCCAGAACGACCGGGGGCCAATTTATAAATGTTGGGCCTGATGCAAATGATATAGCCGCAAATTATCACACACATCCAGCACAATACCTATCGACGATGGTGCGGTGAGGTGAGGTCTACGGACTGTTTGTGGTATCATGAAATTCGCAACCCAATTGCAGAGGAGCATTTCCATGAGGACGAGACCAAAATGACAATAGTTGCTTCGTACCGAAGACATTCCAAACCGATGCGAGCAATTTTAATAGTTGATACCCGCATTCAAACCAGTTAGAGGTCTTGCAGACAGACGGACCAACACGTTAAAGGGTATAGCATTCACCCTTGCAATGCTAGGTAAGTTGGCGCGTTGCATGCTGGCTTGCATGCGATAATTCCATGAGCGAGTTACCTCGTAGAAGAATGCGGATGCGATTTTGATGCACGTACCTCCTGTAGTGCAATTGGGGCGACGCTAGCAATTGAGAGGTCTAACGATCCAAGCCAAGCAGGTACTTGACCATGAGCGGTAGTGATGCAGTAAAGTGAAGTACACCGCTGTGCTATCACGTGCCCTATTCTCCAAACCCCGGCATGGAGCAACCCCTTCCCTCCCCCACCAGCCTCGTTTTCCGCACGCGAACCATCTCACCTAATCGAAACACCGACAACATCCCTTCGGTTACAACGATTGCACCTCTTTGGCCCGCAACCCCGACCCTCATACTAGACCGGCTGCGATAGTCCGATACAGCATAATCGGATAGCCGTCACGGACCGGCATGTCAGAACCTCCGACGGACCCGGCCCTTGTGGCACCACATCCGTCACCACCGGACACTGCAGACATATCGACAGCCGACATTTCCCAGTTTGCCTCTCCCAACACACCTAAGGAACGCCATTCTTTGACTCTTGACCAGCGGCGGAACTTGCGTCGCTGGGCGAGTAGCCAGCCTGTACGCCCGTCGCATAAATCATGTATTGAATGGTTTTTTGCCCAGTACGGCCAGCAGATCAGCCAATCCACCGTCTCCCACTCCCTCTCTCCAAAGTACTCGCGACTCGACGGCGACAACCCACAACTCTCCGGCTCACGGCTCCGCTTCGGCAACTGGCCGGACGTGGAGAAGCTCGTCCTGCTATGGTACCAGCAGGTACAAGCCTCAGGGCGTCAGCCTACCAATGAGGAGCTTGGTGAAAAAGCAAAGACAATCTTTGCGCAGCTGCCGCGCTACAGGGAAGAAAACCCACCTGAGTTCTCCCCAGGCTGGATACATCGTTTCAAAAAGCGTTATGGGCTGCTTGTCCGGCGCCAACGGCGTCATGGCGAGGGCGGCATGAACCCGGCCGACGACATCGATTATCTTGCCGACTGCGTGCCTCGTTTCATGGCCATTGCTTCCGACACAAGCCCTGCTGCGATCAGGGAGGAAATCATCCGCGTTGTTGGCGTCGAGGCTACACTGGGCACTTGCGCGCTGGTCAGAGATGAGATCATGAGGAGGATATCTGCCGGTCGACCTCTTTCACCGCCGCCCCTGCCGCCTGCGCAACACCTCATAGCCGATCCATCTCTTCCGCCGCCACCTCCACCTCCACCCCCACCCCCTCCAGCCAGAACAGCCCATGTACGCCGACGACGACGCG
>PXOD01000752.1:0-10112 GCA_003012165.1 Paramyrothecium roridum
TTTTTTGTGTGTCTCTGCGTCTTGTACTGTCTTTCCCTGCTTCAGGTTGTCTCTTCTGTCCTGTTCTCCTTTGTTGAGGCCGTGCTATGGTGATTCGCGTGACCCGGTCATGTTTGGCTGCCACAAACCAGTCCAGGCGGACGTGGCGCCACCTCTATATGTATTCGGAGAGACAAAGGGAAAAAAAAAAAAAAGCAGAAAGGGATAGAAAAGAAACAAAAGTTCACATGCGAACGATTTGCCGTTTTCGATTATCGTCTGTTCTAAAGCAAAGGCAGCCTCTGTTCCTGTTTCGCCTTGCGAGTGTCGACTATGTTTGATGAAGACGCTCGGATGGCGCGTCTGCCGAGGGGTGGCGGAAGGGCGGCAATTTTGTCTAGACGTTGGGTAGGCTGGTTGCGTGACGTCAAAGACGCCCACGTGAAGAGTGGCCGACGACAGCCACGTTAAATTCTTGCATAGGGATGGCCATGTTGGGCCACGCAAATATGGCTAATATTCGATGTAGGATGCACGTCTCTGTCCTTTTTCGTTGCATTTTCTATCTTTTTTTCTTTATTTTTCCATTTGGCTTTGGTTTCTTGCAGGCTGGCCTAAACTCACCTTATACCACCATTTTGCACTGTACTGTGGGTACATAGAGGATCGAGGTTACACAACAAGTGAAGCACGTGGCTTATTAGCGCACCGCGACAATTGCTACAACGGGCTCTCTTTTCGCAAACCAGAAACCCTCTCACGGAGACACGTACAACGGGATAAGCCGAGTCCACATCATCACTGCCTACCTCTCTGACGTATAGGTCGAGGCAATTAGTGAAATGCTGGCGGTAACGATACTTTGCCGGATTACCAGAATATCAGATACTCTTCAGTGATAGATCTAACCGTGATATCGACCACTGCCCTACCTTTACCTTGTGTACTAGAAGTGCCTCAGATACCTTATTTTGTCTTTCCTCCGTATACTCAGACTTTCACATACCAACGGCCACTAGATTACCAGTGGAACCATACCACATCACTCTCAGCCTTCCAAAACCGAGGCTAATTCCTGCCTTTGCGATTGTTCTCAAGGAATTATAGAATCTTCGGCCTTGGGGCCACAGCTGTAACGCAACATATAATCCTCGGCACAATGTTTTCTGGAACAGCAACAGAAACGCGGCAGCAGTGTCAGTTCCGGCGAGTCCTATGCCCAACTTTGGTTAGTAGCTCGTGCCCCATTCTTGCCGACGAGTTAGTGTGTTAGTGCCCTTCTGGTGACGAGGGCCAAAAAAAAAAAAAAAAACATACGCAGATTCATCTGAACTGTGACATCTCGCCGGTGTTTGAGAAAGTTCGTCGACAACTGAAGACCCTGCCCTGACAAGACATGTCACAGGAAATAGAGAAGGCAAATACCAATGTCCTGTCAGGCCTCTCCCTTGCAGGGCATTTCTGATGGTTATGAAATATATCACCATATACCAGATAGGAAACGGGCCCGAGCCGTGGAAACGAGTTCATGTCTCAATCGCTGGGATTTGGGGAAACTCTGGCAACTAATGAAGCAGGCCAACCGCTTTTTCCACCATGGCCCCAGAAATGCCTCGATGGGGCACAGCAGTGGAAAGACACAACTGAAGATTCGTCGGGAGCGGCGGGCTTCTGTCACCGGAGACTGACTTGTTCACACCTTACCAAAAACACTATTCATTATGGATACGATGGCCCGAGCAGAGGATAAATCTGTCGAGACAACACCTTCAACCCCAAAGCAGGCTGCGTGCGTCGTGGTGTCGACCCCCGAAGTATGTCCAAGGCGGTCATGCAGACAAATAACTACCAGAAGAGCCCTTTCGCTAGCTCCATCAAAGGGTCGGCGGCGAACGCGCAATCCCCCATGCAGAGAGCACGTCTCCTCGGCCCTTCTCTTCTTTTTCAAATAGCAGCCAGCAGGATGGACACTTCCCATTCGTAGATTGTGGGTTGGCGAGCAGGGGCGGCAACTGCGCACGATATCAATGGAGCTCTTGGGCAAACTGGGCCATAGAGACGGCGCCTATTCTTGGCTTCCTGCTCGATAGATAAAGGGAACTTTGGTGCCTGTTGATTAACCGATTTTCGTCACCTTTTTGGAGGGTGGGTTGAGAAGATTGAGAGATCAACAGGGCCAAGAGATCCCACGCATGAAAAAGACTGGTCAATGGAACAGCAAGCGGACCTTTACCGCGTTACCTCGCTTTCCTGAGATGATATTTTTGGAGATTCTAGTCTCGAGGGCACCGGCTACATATGATGGTCTGAACTAAGGTCGTCTATCCACAGATAGATCCGTAGTCGATGCGGGCCTGGCAAGGCTGGTATCGCCACCCTCCGTTCCACTACGGCCGGTGCGGCAAGCGTCCCGTGACAACATCTGCCCCTGTGCTCGTATTGAAGTGGCCGAGCATGCTTGTCGAATCCGCTCTGTACAAGGACGAACCCCAGGGGAAGGCCTGGTTTGGTTAAGCTGAACATCGTCTCCTGAACGTAGACAGAAGCAAGCCCTGGCCTGGCACCGCATGAACAGTAAGCACACTATATCATAGTTTCCTGTGTTCCCCCAGATTGTTGTTGCTCCTTAAACCATGTGTATAGACCACCCGCCTGCAGTATACTCATGTCGGTGGAACCAGATTTTTGGGTGTTCATGTGTACCTGAAGGACTTCAAACGTAAGGGAAGGGGTGGCTTCATCATCTACCTTATCTAACTCATGTAGTAACAGTACTTAGAGCCCAATGATACCTAGAATGTGTTTATTCCAAGTTGGGCTACCGGGCCGAAGGACTAAGAGAGCCCGCAGCGAGCACCACAGGTGGCTATCTTTTGGGAAGGGGAGGCGGTGGCGCGACCACGGTATACCAATATTAGAGACTTTGGCCGAAAGAAGCGTAAGGCTGGCTGTCCATGCGAGCACTCGATTAAGAGAGAGCCGATCTCCTGGGCCCTATCAAAACCTAAATAGGAACAACAGTGCAGAATCATGAATAATCTCCAGGCTACTTAGGGTGATGATTGGGCTCACACGGGTAAAGATCCAAGCCATTAAACTTGAGCTCGGTAAAGGACCAATCACAGACTTCTAGAAAGACTACTTGTGATTTGTCTCCAGCAACTCCCCCAAGTATGGTACTTAGTCATGAAGATGGAGTCTTAACGCGGCCCCACACGAATACCACTGGGGGGTCATTATTCATCGAGCCGAGCTGAGGCCCTGCCTTGGTGGGTTGATGGAACAAGAGGCTCTCAAGAATAACTCTTCAAGGCTCGACGAGCCGGCAACCGAAGGTGACAGCGAATTGATATGCACCTGTACATACCTTCCTTGCACGTCCGTGCTTTGCAGAATGGTTCCCCGCCTGTCTATAAGCAAATATGCCCCGATAATAACCAAGGATCGGTGGGAACCATCTCACCAAGGGGTGTGGATGATAGTATCGTGTGACGAAAATAGTACGCATTCTATGGTATCGAAAGACCTACTGGGCTTCCGGAGGCTTCAGAACCTCGTGAAAGAGTCTGTCGATCCGCATCGCCACGAAAGAGAACGATCATCAAATACTTAGTATGACACGGCTTGGCCTTTCAGACCGCCACTCTATTCGGATCCGAGTATGCTCCTCCATTCGAGAGAGTGAGTTGTTGTAAATGGGTGTGGTCCAGATGTATACAATGAGTCCCTGGCTAATTCGTAAGGAGCTAATCTTGTCAAAGTGGACGAAGGAGCAGGGCGCCTAGCGTCCAGCCCTAGGACGAGGCTGCAGGCCAATATGGTCTCTGCGTGGTTTTTGTGGTGGCCAAGAGTGATAGGGTACAGCAGAATCTGACCCAGGCGGATAGAAAAGTATGGGGGTGTCACAAAACTGACGTGAACCGACTGTTGCTTAACTTCCCAAAACGTGCAAAATACACGACGGATAGGTAGTAGATTGATCGGTGGGTCTCGATTGGTAGACAAAGCACAGCTCAACCACAGGCGCCCATCAGTGTCAAACAGGTTTAGGTGCCTAGAGACGAGTGGCCCACATGAGGAAGTTTGCTTGGCCTGGGGTCAACATGGCTAAACAAGGACAGGAGAGCATCGATTGGGCAGCCGCCCGACGGTGGATTTCTAGAAGCTGCGGTGATAGGGCCACCGAAGTCCCATGTTTTGAGCCGCATGGTAGCATGCTGATGCAAAGGGGGACAGGTATGCACAGCTCCCCGACACGGGACATGCAAACCCATGTGTTGGGTTCGAGAGGGCCTGCGACGGGGTTAGGTTCCGGTTGAGTGCTGCCCACCCCAACCATCTCACGCTGCCGGACCGTGTACAGGGTCAGAGCATCTGCCGTGAGGACCCCGGGGAGCCGATGTAACGCACGTCTCGCATCGCGTCGCCCGCTTCCCGCACGCGAGCAAGCATCACGATCTTTCAGCGTCGCATTGCCGGGGTGCGGATAAGATCTGCTCCTTGCAAATGCGAGATACGACCGCGCGGGAAGAAGACATCAAAATAGCAAAATGATGACGCGGGGGCACGTGTCTTAGCAGGGCACCATCGCCAATCCTTAGGAAGTTGATGATGCTGTTTTTAATCAATTGCTTCGATAAGCCATGTCGCCGTGGCTGGAAAAGAAAATGAACCGAGCGAACAGGGATGGGCGACGGGAGGTCGCGGTATTGCCTCCTTGTTGTTGCTGCCTAGTGCCTGATTTATCCCGCCGTCCTTGGAAAGGGAAGGGGGGAGGACAGGCATTGAGATGGGAGCTTGGGGAGCTTGGTAATGAGATCAACAGTTGACGGAACGGAGCGTGAATCTAGACCTTCTGCGGTCCAGTTAAGGTACGGCTCTGGGCCAGGTTGTAAGCCACTTTGGGAAAGCCTTCTGGTCGAGGTGGCCGAAATGGATTATGTAACCGTCTGAAAAGGTTGCATCCGGGGGCCAAAGACTAGTATCGGCCACGGTCGGCCGCTCCTCTTCGAGTTCCACTTTTCTTTCCAAAACCCCCGCCCAATGAGATCCGCTGAAGCCCCTGTTGCCGCACTCACCCTGCAGTGAACAGCTGGGGCCACCTCAGCGGAGTTAGCTTTCGCTGGACCCCTTCGCATCCCCGCTTGCTTCCCTCCCCTCCCTTGGTCCAATGCTAGGGTACCCCCCCCCCCACCCCTGGCACAACGAGGGCACAAAAAAAGGAGGAAGAAAAGAGTGAGCCAGCAAGCGGTTAGCAAAATAAACCGGACTGCAAAATGCAATTATTCTCCAGTATTAGTAGGAAAATATTAGAAAAATTTAAGAAATATCTTAAAATAAATATCTTATTTTAATTCTTTTTAAAAAGTTTTTTTTATTTTCTTTTATTAAATTAAAAGTATAATATAAGTATAAAGTTGCCGCCTAATATATAATGCATCAGTGGATTAGTGGTTTTGCAGTCCGGGTTTTTTTGCTAACCGCTTCGCCAGGTAGACTAGGTGGAGCATTTTGGTGGGGGGAAGGAATATGTTGCTATCGCCGGAAAGCCGGTCGGTGTCGTCTTTAGCGAAAGATGACGATATTGACGCTCGCTGCCCGCGCGTGTTCAGCCAAGACGAGGTAGCGTCGGTTGATGAGGATGGGTTGTATGTAGGTGCGGGATGAGAAATTGGAAAAGCCAAAATGAGGAAAAAAGGCCCCTTTGGACTAACTCCTCCCCTGCCTGTCGGGTCAGGATGGCTGCATCCTTGGTGATTATTTATAAAATCTCAACGTTCGAAAGCAGGCTGTCTGTAGCCTCATGATGGCCTTCTTCGCGGATAACCTCCAAGCATTTCAGTTCGGTTTCTCATATTATAGGCGTGTTATCCAAGAGCCTCATAGTCTAGTCTTTCTGTTCCATTCAGATGTACATGCCTAGCGAAGAAAGAGCAGCCGCCTGAAACACATGGCAATTTCGAGTACGTCTAGGTCTGACCGCGCTGGAGCCGCCTCATATGCACGCAATTCAACCCATGTAAGCACTTTCGGCCTTGGCTAGCCTCCTCGTCCAAGGTGGGTAGGTGGTTCGCCTTTGCTCCCGTCTAATGATATCTCCTCGCCCACTTCTGCCATGTGGTGAATTATTTCGAGATCGGATCTCTCCTGCGTGCCCCGATGCTCTTCATCAATAATCACAATCCGGCTTCGCAGGGTCAACGCAACTCTAGGCTAGCCAAGCTATAGGATGGCATGGATAACAGTGTTATTTTTAAACGGGACTACCGCCCCTTTAGCGTCATGGGCCCCAGTGGCCCCGTCCAGCTAGCCGATGGTGAGCTGGGGTGCAATTGCAAACTCCTTCCCTGCACTGATTTCTCACCTCCGTCCCCCGTCACAGGGCTGAAGCCGTTACTTCTCTACTCTTGATTCCTCTATGAACCTAGCGCCCGCCTTGCGGTGAGGTGAGCACAGCTCCAAAGTGCACAGGGCATTGGGGATTTCTCATGCAAGCCCAACCGAAGTACCAATAGACGGCCAGCGTTCCCCTGTGGGACTCGAGCCATTCCGGCGCTTTGCCCTCCAACCGACCTGTCGGTGCCAACGAGTGGTGGCCGTGGGTCCTGGTCCTTGGCTCATCGGCTGTCGAGGGGCCATCGCTGACTATAGGTACCTTGCCTACCTACCTTACCTTAGGACGTCGCCTACCGGTGTATTGCTCTCTACCCAAGGTAGGTACTGTACCTCCCTTACCTTATTACTGTACTTACCTTACCTTGCCTACCTTACCTTAGCCTTTGCCTTGAACCAAGTGCGGACCAGATCAGACCAGCACGAGCCTTGATGCACAAAACCTCTCTGCCCTTGCACCGATAGCCCTGCCAAACCTTCTCCATGCATCCCCTCCAGGGGCGTGTGGCTTTTCTTGGTATCTAGCGGTTAAGACACCCTCCACCCCGTTTGTCGTCTGACTTCTCATTCTTATAACAAGATTGTTCCATTACCATCTGGGAAGAATAGACGGCTGCAAGTTACTTCTCGCTCCCGTCTTGACTCAAAGGCCCCAACCTTTATCTATCGCTCTCTCCATCTCTCTGCTCCGCACTCTGCGTCTTGCTTCATTCAATCTCCCGTCGTTTTCTCCTTCATTCAAAACACCGTGCCTTTGTCTCGCGTCGCCCGCCCCCAAAAAAACAAAAAAACAGCCAACATCATCCCATGCCGCCTCATAGTCCCAGATCGGTGCCTGCGGGCGGGGTCACCAAACACCGCGCTTGCGATGAATGCCGTGAGTTGCACGAAGCCCATCATCCCGACGCCAGGCTCATTCACCTCAAATGAGCGGTCCAACTAACTTCTCTTTGCCTTCTAGGTATGCGCAAGCTTGCCTGCTCTAAGGAGCCTGATGGTTGTAACCGGTGCAGAAGAGAACGCATCGTCTGCCATTATTCGCCTCAAAAACCCATGGGCCGCCCACGCAAGCGACGCCCTTTAGACGAGCCTTCAAAGGGTTCACCACGCCAACGGCTTCTTTCGGAACATGAAAGTATGCCGCCTTTTCCTGGCTACGAAACTTCAGCGTCCCCATCCATGGCTCCCATGACCTTCAACTTCATGGAGCAGCATCCGGTCCAGCATCCGGCCCAGCACCCCGACCAGAACCTGGGGTTTATCAACGTGCTGCCGGACGCGGACGCCTACACCTTGTCCACTCACTCGGATTCTAGTGGCATGCATTCACAGGACCCTGGCTTCAATCTGCAGCCATACCCACTGGACTTTACCGGAGCGATTGATCCACTCACGAACATCGAGTTTCAAGATCAAAACCACGAACAAGTCCCGAAGCACATGAGCCATGCCCTAGGACGTTACCTTGCTGAGCAACAACGCGCCGCCCAAATCGAACCCGCTGAGTCCACCATCAGTGACATGTCGAACTCAGGCGGGTCACCCGAATCGCTACCTCCTCCCTCCTTCAAGCCTGCGCCCATCGTCACCTGCAGCTGCCTTTCTTCACTCTATCTGACAATGGACTCTTTAACACGTGTGCCGTCGGATCTGTTGTCCGCCATGCGTGTCACTCGAAACGCCTCCAAGGTTGCGTACGATGTCATCAATTGTCCATATTGCTCGAACCACGCCATGATGGACGACCCTACAATACCTGTGCCAATACAATCCTTCCAGAATCGAATGTATCTCGGCGCTCTGGTACCGACAGTATGCAATGTCTACGTTACCATCTTGGAAATGATCGATGTCGAGACAGCCAAAGCCAGAGAAGAAGGCCGTAACATGTGGTTTTCCTTGAGGGACGTCGGTGGCCTGTGGGGTAGCATCGCCGAGCAGCCAGACAGCTGCCCTCGACTTCACGACTACGATAACAAGGCTGTAGACCCTGACAGTTGGCGGAGGACCATGCGTGCAATCGTACGCCTCGATGTGCACGGCCTGGATGAAATACCGGATGATGGGCTTCCGAGGCCCAGACAGCAGGGGTTGAGAGACATAGTTCGACTTATGGATGCCAGAAGCAACAGGCGACACGAAATACTCGACGAGTTGATTGCCTCGGGCCAGGTAGCTCATCACCAGAATACCGTGTGTGCACCTGGTCTCAAGTCTTTGCCACAAGAACAAAGGGCCTGCTTCCGGATCCTGGATGCAGCTAGAATGGCCTTGGATAATCTCGTCATATCTTGAATCACGGCACCGCCCCATCCCCAGAAGCCGTGGCATATGTAGTGACCAGGACCATTCTCCGCATTTTGATTTTCTTTCATTCGTCTCTCGCAGCATATGAGCATGCCTGGGTATTTGCTGGATCCAGATGCACTCAGGGACCATGCAACATTAGCATCTCATTCAGCATGATCATATACTTCGAATATCTTGGCTTGGCGTCACACAGCGGAGTAAAAGGGCACGTCTGGATTGTGAAGATTCACAGGAAATTCCTGCACATTCGGAATGGGCAACTCGACACTTCAGGTTACGATGCACATTAGAGCGTATTTTATGGCGTCTATGGTTTATTTGGATACACCCTGCAAGTAGAAGAACACTCCCCACGATATCATTTTGGACATAGCATAGACCCCAATTTCACGATTTACCAGCTAGACTTATATCTTGTTTCATCATAGCGTCGATGCATAGTGACCCTAGTTTGCCAGAAACTGTGAAGATGGTCACCCAAGTTCAGCATGCTTGCTTGAAAATGCTCAAATATTATGCTTCTTCCAAATGAGCGAACCTTGCAAGGGAAAAGCCGTGAACAAACACCGAGTCCCTCTTACACCTGTTTCTTTCGTAACACGGTGAAGGGGTCACGAACTTGTCTGCATCCTGTGTTACTGACTTTTTGAATCTTATATGGACAGGTACCTAAGGTGGTCATAAAACTGGCACAGGTAATCGTCTGGCCATAAATCCAAGCAAATAGCCCAACCCAAACACATGACATTCTACAAACGCCCAAACATGATGCTTTGATACCGCCCGAAAAATGCACCCATCATATCGTCACATCGCTTCCTCGGCCGTTCAATGCCCCTGCAAAGTCTCCAAGTATCGTATTGCTATAAACGTCAAGTCGTTCCGGCTCCGACTTGGAATCCAAGAAGAGCTTTTTTTGCCTTTCGACAACAAAAAAATATTCCGAGCGAGTGATTAAAAGTACTCGATAATTGGCATGTAAGTTAGTTGCTTGCGTCATCCTGCTCCTCCACCATGCCCAGCACGTCGAGCTCCGTCTTCACCAGGCGCTCGAATTCCTCGCGCTCGATGCCGCTCGCGCGAGCCAGCATGTACAAGCTGCGGATGCTGCGCGAGATGTGCTGCTTCACGCCGAACTCGCTCTGCTCCTGCTTGCCTGCCGTAGCTTCCAGCTTGGCCACGGTATTCGAGCCTTTGGAACTGGCGCTGGATTCCGGTCGCGGGTGGACGAGGCCGCCGCTGCCGAGGGCCCTGTTGTGGTTTTCCACCGCGGCTGTCGACAGGGGGGCGGGGGGCGGGGGCCGGCTGCTCCGAGGCCGAGCGGTGGAGGGGCAAAGTGTGCCTGCTGCGCGGCCTCGTCAGGATCGTGGTTGTCCATGGCTGGCTGAACGCTGTCGTAGCGCGCGTAGTAATCGTCATCCGCGGACGGC